>PVKH010012527.1:0-17238 GCA_004027955.1 Chaetophractus vellerosus
GTTTTTGATTGGACTATGTCAGTGAGACATGACCCATGTTGGGTCTCTACCCTCTTGCTGGGTCGTATATAAACTGAGAACACACAGAGAGAAAGAAGAGACGCAGAGAAAGGGGGCGCTGCCATTTTGACTCTGCCATGGGTGAGAGAGGACTCCAGAATCTGCTAGCAGCCAAACTTCAGTGAGAAAGCATCTCTGATGATGCCTGGATTTGGACATTTTTGCAGCCTCGGAACTGTAAGCTTTTACTCCATTTCTGGTATTTTTGCAGTGGCAGACTTTGGCAAACTAAGACAGGGCTACAGGGAAATTTTTCGAAAGAACCCAATGGAAGTTCAATACATGAAGGTTCAAAATGAGTTTTTTTTTAATCCTCTACAGAAACTCTCCAGGTGGTAAAATAGTTGGAAAGCATTGGAAGCTATTTCTCTGAGTTGCCCTTTTTTAATACACTTAATACTGCCACAGGAAGCATCATAAATCTCTTCAATGAACATTCCCAATCTGCTGATTGCTAGTGAGAAAATAACTGGCTTTGTTTTGTGTAGGTTCTCAGATTCCTTTTCACTCCCTTGCTCATTTCAACCTGTCAGGCCAGGAGAGGTAATTGCATTAAAGCACCTGGCAACTTAAATGCTCCCATTTTTGCATCAAAGTAGCCTTTTCTCTTTAATCAATTACAACACCTGAGATCTCCTGGACAGAAAGGGGAAAAAAAAGAAAATGAAAAAAAAAATCTTGGAAAGCCTTAGAATTAGGACTTGATAAGGAGCTGGATTCAACCTTTTGCTTCCTGGTGCAAAGGGAGGCTTGTCAGAGGAAACCCATGGGGTCCTGGCTAACACTGGCCTGTGCATTTCCCACCAGACACTACATTTCTGGAGGACAAGGCCTGTTTTCATGACTTTTTCATTGATTTCTTCTGCCTAACTCCCTCTTCGGCACAGAGATTGCTCTTCTTCATCCGATTACTGTACACAGGGCAGGGACAGAGAGCTCATAGCCTCTGCAGGATGCAGTGAGAGGGCAGGAAACTAGCATTTTAACAAGGCAGTTTTAGGTATCACGTAAGCCAGATAAAAGATAAGTAGAAATTTAATTAGGGTCAGTTAAAGGGGACTGGGTATTGGACCTAGAGATGATTTTTTTTTCTTTTTAAGGATGTAAATAGAACCTGGGAGTCTGTTGGCTCTCTTTACCTATGGAAATGGTTTTCTAAGGGGAAAGCTTGAGAATCATCCATCTTCTTAAATAAGACTTAAGTAGATCTAGGGAGATTTAGATAGGCCCTTTAAAAATAAATGCAAAAGTAATAAATTAATATCTTCCCTCCTGACAGCTCTTCTTGGGGCCCCTCCTACTCTGAGGACTTTTCAGAGAGGAGATTTGGAGAAAAAATATATACTCAGCTCTCTGGAGGATTGCCTACCAAGTCAACCTAGTTCCCTAGAAATGTCTCTCTTCTCAAAGCCGCAAAACCTGGTGCCAACCTAAGCTGAGCCCTAGTTCCTTTACTGGCTGCACTGGATCCTGCTGCTGAGAGGAAGTTTGGCATGGTGCAAAGAGCTTCCGTTGTAAAGTCCCAGCTTTGATTCCCAGCTCTAAGACTTGATTTCCTCATCTGTAAATGGGGATGATATGATCTGTCATACAACCTCCTTGTGAGGTTAAATCAGAATGAAGGCAAAGCTCCTGATACGTAGTAGGTGCTCAATAAAGACTCCACTCCCCTTTGTTTGAACTGTGGCCCAGCTGAGGTTATGGACCTTCTCCCCAGTCCATAAGAAAAGGGCAAGGGGATGGGAGCTGTTTTCTTTATTCCCCCCACCACGAACCCTTTGTAAGTGGATCTGAGATGTGCGTTTTTATGAGGGGAGCTAGTGCTGATAATGAATGAAAAGGGCAGAGGCCTGGCCCTTTTCATTTCAGGGAGTGAAATAAATGAGAATCCATGTGTTGAATTTTCACTCCAATCAGTAAATATTTGTTGAGAGCATACTACCTGTCAATCCTAGAGAACGGAAATGAAGAAGTGAGGACGGTTTGGCCTTTTGCTTTAAGATTCTCTGCATCTGAAAGTACAATCACTTAAGAATGGAAAATGTCTAGCAATACATTTTGCCTAAGAAACTGTAGTGAATCCATACTTCATTGTATTATCCTGACATTTCTATTTTAATAAGAATATTTGTGTGCAAAATAAAAATACATTTTCTCCTTCTCCCTTAATCCATAAACCCCCTTGGCATTTAGGATCATATAAATTTGTAACAAGGTAAATAGGAAGTGATGTCTAAAAATGTTACTAAATAATCAAATCCAGCCATGTTTTCATTGAAATAGTTTGACAAAACCATGTTTAAGTCCTGGAGAAGCAGCCAGTTCTCCAATTGACTAATTAAACACAATTTAATATAATAAAGTAGATCTTCCATGGCTCTTCTGTACTAGACAAAGTTTTATTAAGCTGAGTTGAGCTACAATATGAACTTGGAAGCAATAAACTGCATGGGGGCCAAGGTGGATGCTATAATGGAAAACTCTCACTAATCTACTCTGGTTCCCCAACTGGTGTCAGAAACTATAGGCACCATGGTTTCCAGGAACTAGGTTCACAAATAAGCCTCCAAACCACTAAAGCAGTATTCTCTTTTAGTTAGAAACTGGAAAACCAAATGTCCTCCCTTGATGGGAGATGTTTCTCCTCTGGGAAGACACCAATTGCTCCTCCACTCCTTCTTGCAGCCAAGGTCAAACTGATCATGTTCCAACACTTCCTATCTTGTCCTACAGCATCGCATGGAAAAATGGGACCATTCTGACCAACTAGCTTCTCTCATGCCCGCAAAGGAAGGTCAGCGTCGAGCAGAGAATGGCACTGTTTGATTGTATTATCCTGACATTTCTATTTTAATAAGAATATTTGTGTGCAAAATAAAAATACATTTTCTCCTTCTCTCTTAATCCATAAACCCCCTTGGCATTTAGGATCATATAAATTTGTAACAAGGAAAAACATCTCCCATCAAGGGAGGCCATTTGGTTTTCCAGTTTCTAACTAAAAGAGAATACTGCTTAAGTGGTTTGGAGGCTTATTTGTGAACCTAGTTCCTGGAAACCATTTACAAGTGAGCAGGTACAGCACAAAATGCCCCTTCAGGGAACCCCATCCTCGCGAGAGGCATGGCAGACCTGGGGTTCATCATAATCTGGGCCATGGTGCCCTTGAACAAGGACATGCTATTTAGAAAGTCACATATACTTCTACATGTTATGTGTGTATCTACAAAGCTTCAGCCATGAGTATTTCTATGTATTTTCAAGAGAAGAGCCTCCATTGAGGCCAAGAAAGATGTCCCTTATAAAGGTCTCTAGGGAACTTGCTTCAAAAGAGCAGAATAGACGAAATTTAACTCTCTCCATATATATAAACCTAAAGTTTACTCATCTGTAAAATGGGTTCAATTGCCTCTCCAGGTGGTTTAGAGGCATAAATGAGACGGTGCATGTAAAGTTCTTATTAAAGCAACTGACATAAAGTAGCCTCCAAAAACAGAAACTATCATCAACATCAATCTCATTTTGAAAAATAGTTAACTTGGGAGCATCTTTGTCAGTTCAAGGCTTCAGACTAGCAAGGAGACAGACTGGATGGATGGAAGGACCCGGTATGCATAATGGATACTTTCTGCAACAATGCACAGCTTAGGTGTGACCAGTCACCTGGTGGTCAGATGTTTTCCAAATCACCCAGAGTGAGACAGCTCTGCTCGGGAACCCAGCCTGATTTCCTGGTTCAAAAATCACACCTGTGAAACTTTATCCAGATGGGAAATTCTTCTGGTTGGCTCTCATGAAGCCATGGTTCAATTTCAAATTATTTCTCTGGGTCACCCTGAGGTCATCTCCTTAATTAATGCAACAGCCAAGGGAGGCCCAACAGCCCTGGCATTTAGCTGCACAGCCTTTGCTTAAAAGGCCATAATCGCACTTCTCCTTTGTGGAACATTTACTATGTACCAGGCACCATTGCTTTACGTGCAAATAGCATTATATGCATCCGTTTGTTTAATCCTCTAACAATTCTCTCTGGGAGCAGCTACAGTAATCTCCATTTCAAGATGAAGAATCTCAGGCTTAGCAAAGTCCAGTCATTTGTCCAAGATCTCAGAGCTGGTAAGTGGTGGAGCCAGCATTCCAGGTCTTTCTAATTCCAGTGTTAACTTTTACTAGCAAGCTGTACTTTGCAAACTATTTTTCTCACATTTCTCTTCCCTGCCACACGTGTTTATGTTGCATCTGAAAACAAAAGGCAGTTGAATTTTTTTTTTTTTTAATTCCCCCCTAAAGAGCAGCACAGCCCCTTCTTACTAATCAGGCCCCACCTTGGTCCAGGCTTTCCAGAATATTCCTCTAGTCCTCTTTACATTGCATCATTGCTGCCCCCAAACCTTACCCAGGATTCTTTCCAGCTTTCCAAAACACAACAGCAACAAGTTAGCAACTTGTTTAAAATCTTTCTGAAGGTTGGCTACGGAATCCTTTTTCAGAGGCACCTGGTTGGAGCAAGAGTGCCACCTGGTGGAATATCTGGGTCATTGCCAATTTAGGCCCCCAAACATGGTTCACATGGGCTGGGACCACCTCCTGGGCAGCTAAAGATCCAATTCAGCTGTGTCTAGATACTAACTGTACTGAAATTCAAAGGTGTTGCTCAAATGCAACTTTGGGACTTTGAGGCCACGCATTTCTTGGCTCCAAAGCCCAGGGCTAGGATAAGTGAGTGAGGCAGTGTCCTGCAACTGCAGGTTCACATCCTGTCTTCATTTAAAATGTTGACTATTCATCAGGTATTTATGCATTCACTTTTATTTTTCAAATCGCACTAAAATATTTAACTTTATAACTGAGTTTTTTTGGTGCCCCCTTATATTTTGCATCCAAGGCAAATGCCTCACTTGCCTCACCCTAATGCCAGCCCTGCCCAAGCCTATTGAAAAAGGATTAAGTTTCCTTTCAAAGATCCAGCTACAAATAAGCTATGTGCAGCTTCTGTCACTTCCTTACACATCTGTCTTCACCCTTTTCCATCTCAGAGTGGTCTATCATCATCAGAGTTCCTCCTACTCCACTGATGCACCAGCTTAGGTCAAAAGAAAGTATACAGGGGCCGGCTGTAGCCCAGTTGGTAGGGTGCCGGTTTACCACATGGGAGGCCCCAGGTTCGGTTCCCAGGGCCTCTTCAAGCGGGCAGACCGCCTTGAGAAGGCAAGCCGCCGTGGGCAGGGCAAAGCTGCCGTGGGTAGGGCAAAAGCTGCCACGGGCAGGGCAAGACCCCGCGAGCAGGCAGGCCGCCATGCAGTGAGCTGACTCGGCGGGTCGCCGCAACAGGGGGAGACAAGCAGACACAGAAGAACGCAAAAATGAACACAGCAAGAACAAGCAGAAAGGGGGGGATATATTAATTTTTTTTAAAAAGTGTACAAAGCAGCATACACAGTTTAGGGTAACTTGTGAATAGCCTGACAAAAATGTTTGCCAATCACTGATCTCATCACAGGTTACTGCTCCTTTAGCAGCAGCTAACTTGCCAAGCTAAAAAGCTGCTTCTGCTTTTGCCAAGCTCAGGACCACCACGCCACAGCAAGTCTGGGCAAAAGGCACTTGTCAACTGTGCATGCCTGCCCTCACCTGAACTTGGTCAGGGCAGGCTGCAGGTCCGCCTTGTAGCATGGCTTCCTCTAGAGTTTCTGTGCCTAATGCTCACATCAGGCCAGGTCACCACAAAGCTCGAGGTCTGTGTCTATTCTAGTCCTCAGCCTGAGATTACGTCAGGAGTTCTCCGCCTGGAGTGTCTGAATGAACTTTGGGAGTTTCTGGAACCTCTGAATATTTTGCAAAATTATGTGCATTTTCTGGGGAGATGGCTCATAACTTTACTTCCATTTTCCAAGAAGTCCTTGACCCATGAAACAGTTAAGAATTACAACAGTCTTGATAAAGTCCTCAGGCTTTATCAAAGGGCCATGCAAGAAATAGCACCAGGAAATAACGTCCCATGTTTGACCTGGTAAAACAAGTATCAATGGCCTAATCTGGGGTATATAAAGAATGTTGGGGGACCCAGATATGAAAACCCAAGCTTTTCTCAGTGTTCAGAGAAAGGAAAATTTTCTTTTTCTTGATGAACTGGCATCTCAACTGGGTGTTAAGAAATGGAAGGTCCATGCTTCCTTTTGGACTTTTACTCCCTGCTTAAAATCTTTTTCTGCCCCACCCTTGTTCCTTGGACAATGTTCTTTTGCAAGCTCTAGACTTTCCTTTGGGATGCTCCTTGGGCATCCATTACTCAGCTCTTCAAGATCTGGCTCATATATCAGCTTTCTCAACATTTCCAGGCAGGGCTGAGCCCCTCGCACATACTCCTGATATCGCGCAGATGACTTTTGTAGAATTTATTTGCTTAGTTAGCCGTCTTCCCACAGGACTGTGAGCCCAGGAGAGTAGGAAATCCAATCTTCTTTCATTTCTGTATTCCCAGCACCTCGCACAGAGTCGGTGTATAAAAGACTTTAGAAGAATGAATAAATGAATGAGTACATGAATGAACGAACAAATTCCTACAACTTTATTTTCTTGAAACATTCGTTGGCTCTTTGAACAATGTGAGCCTGATGGTCCTATACCTGACTGAAGACGACTGAGGGGCAGAACAGACCTGTTCCATCTCTCCAACCCCCACGCCTTCATTTCCCAGCTGGGGAAAGTGAGGCTTTGACAGATACCAGAGCGTTAGAGAGAGGAGAGCCAAGCTCACACTCCCCCAGCCTTCAGGCAGTGCCTCCCTGGGAGCCACGCCCAGGCTAGCTGCAAGGCCTCTCCACAGGCAACTTTGCAGTTATTGCTGCAGACATGCCCCCTTGCCTTGCTTTTCTTTCTGTTTGCTGCTTCCTGGTTCAGGGTCCCCTCTATCCATGCCCAAGCAGACAGCAGGGAGACAAAGAACCAGGGTAATTCAGAGAGAAGGTGGTCACTGGCAGATGCCATCTATAACCCTGACGGGGTCTGGGAAACCTGAATCTTCTCTGTCAGCAACCATAGTGAAGACCAGAATGAGAAAACACTTGGTCTTTCCAACTTACTTCAGCAGCAGGATAAAGAGAGCTGAAACTCATGCCCAGAGATTCATTGTCCATGACCCAAAACAGCTAGTTTTACCCTACTTCCTCCCACCGGAATTACATTCCTAAGAAGCCTGATAAAATCTCAGGACGACCAGCTCCAAGCTTTGCTTGTCCCAAACACATTTCAGAAACCGGAACGTGGGCTCGGAGGAGGGAGGCCTAACTGAACGGTTTTGTTCCCGCTCTGAAGGGAAAGAAAAAGCCTCTGAGGAAAACCTTAGGCTTAAGCACAGCTGTGGTTGTTCCTGAATCATCAGACTTGCCATAAACACGACAAAGATTTCAAACAACCACAAGGACTTCTCCTTGTTTCCCCCTGAATAGGATTTTTCGTCGTGTTTTGCTTCCTTCTGGTGGTGCGGCCTCGCCTGCAGGATTTCCTCACACGCCTGCTGCCGTTGTCAGAAGGCCACACGAATCACCACAGACCCTCACACGCTCACCTCTCGGGGCTCTCCTCATCAGGGTGTTTAATGTGGGTAGTTCCTCACGAGACTTGGGGTTTGGGTTCATTGTTTTGTCCAGCTCTGAGGAGGGCAGCTTCCTAGCCGCAAGTCGGCAGGATTTACAAAAGGGCTCCTCAGTGGAACAGAAAAGCCCACGCAGGAAAAGAGAAGACTATCCCAAATTCATAGCTGGGAAAAGGAAGTCACTTTACTGGTTGGCCCTCAAATGCTTTCCAGTTCAAATTCCTGCCTTCTTCCGGGTTTTATCTTATCTATCACACTAAATTTTAGATCTCTTTCTGTTCCCCTTAGCACCTACTAAGTGCATAATAAATATTGATTGATTAATAATAGCCTAGAAAGCCTAAAGCCAAATTCAAGCAAAGTGTATTTTTTTTTTTGAGGTACCACAGCCAGAGATTCCCAGGACCTCATATGTGGGAAGCTGGCACTCAACCCCTGAACTACACCAGCTTCCTCAAGTTGGCTTTTTAGTTTATTTGTTTTCTTTTTAGGAGGTACCAGAGATCGATCCCAGGACTTCATACATGGGAAGCAGGCGCTCAACCACTTGAGCTACATCCACTTCCCCACAGGTACCTTTTTATAGAACTATAAACTGTTTATGAAGAATCACTATGGGCCAGGACCTTACCTTTACATCTTGTATTTAGTCCTCACCACAACCCTGTGGTGTTTTCACTCTGTTTTACAGATGAGAAAAATGTGACTCAGAGGGACAATGGGACTTGTCTGAGAGCAAGCAGCTTCTGAGTGGTAGAGCTGGGTCTCCAGAACTGTCTGGCTCCTGAAGCTGTGCTCTTCATCACTTCAGAGTTCCCAACACGAATGACACAGGGAAGCTTCACTCACTCCACACAAAACAGTGACTGAAGGATAATTGAGAATTGCCTAAAACGAGGGTCTAGAGTTGTTAGTGCTTTTCCTGGTAGAGCTGTAAGGACTGCTCAGGCCAAGCCCTCCTTCCTAGAATCCTACCATTGCCTTCTAACCATGCCCAGGTCTTCTCACTCCTGTCTACCCTTGTTGGGTGTCATGCTAAACCTTCCTCCATCTAACCAGCCCTGGGAGGACGGCATTGTATGGTGGCCCTGTGGGTGTGTGTGACTGCTGACACTCGCTACAGTCATGCCCAAAGCTGATATCCCTGAACTAATTCCAACATTCTTTGCTATGGACCTCAGAATCCTTCTCAACATAGCACTCCAGGTAGCTACTACCAATCAATCAGCATTGCCCTGAGATTAAGTCTTTTTGACATTGCTGCCATAGCAAGTAATAAGTAGAATGTAACTTCCGTTTCCATCTATCCTTTCTGCCTGCCTGTCTTTCCTAGTGTTTCTAGAATAGATAGCAAGGTGGATGGGTGGATAAGGGAAGGGAAGTCAGGTTCTCACATTATAGAGGAGCCCTGGTTGGCACCGCCCCTGTTTCTGCTGACTTCACGCAATGTTGTTGCTTCTTTGACAAAACTTGCACTTAGCATGGGGTATATTTTGTGGTATTTGTTACAGGAACTGGTGAGGTTCACGGGTCATTCTGAGGCCATGGCAGAGGCTCAGCGTCAGCATTTTGCCTTTACTCATTTCCTCCCCCTCTAACATATGCTTGAGCTTAAAAACATCCATTCACCCTGAAACTTCCTTCTTCTTAAAGCTCAAGCTGACAAGAGAAATTTCTCTCTCACCCACTGTTTTAGTTTGCCAAAGACTGCCAGTACAATATACCAGATATGGGTTTTTACAATGGGAATTTTTTTAGGTTAAAAGCATACAGTTCTGAGGCTGTGAAAATGTCCAAATCAAGGCATCATCAGAAATGCCGTCTCACCCAGTTGCAGCTGAGGGCAATCAGGCACATGGCAGCATCATCAAAGAGGCTTTCTCTCTGAGCTCAGCTGTGGACAATCAGAAGTAGGACTTGTCTCTCCCTTCTCCTCCTGGCCTCATCTCTTTCAGTCTCTCAGGGGCCTCTTTCTGTGCCTCCTTGCTCTGCTGATTCCAGCCCCCGCCTCCTCTCTCTCAGCCCCTCAAGGTCTCTCTGTTGCTGCAGCTTTTGTCCTGTGTCTGAGACTTTTATTCCTCCATTTATAAAGGACTCCAGTAAAAGGATTAAGACCCACCCTGGGTCATGCCCTACCAAAGTGATCTAATCAAAAGGAAGTTCCCTTAACTGAATCTAATAAAGAGGTCCCATCTACAATAGGTTTACTAGCACAGGAATAGATTAGCTCTGAGGACACAATCTTCCGGTGTCCACCCAGCTTCAAGCTGCCACACCCACCATTCTCCCCCCTCAAAATGGGAAAAATACTTACTGCTCCACTGTGCGGTGTATAAGAATGGCCAATAATTAAAAACTCTGCGTCTTTGGAACCACTAGCATTCTTAGTCAAAGCTACTAGTTGCCTAGAGCTTCTGAATCATCCTGTGACTTGAGTATTAAGGGGAAACTCGTTTTTCCAAGTCCCCCTCAGAAGCCCCTGCTTTTAGTTTTGAACCAACCCAGTTATTGGAATATCCAGATACTCTTTCCCTTAGCAAAAATATTGCTCAGTATTTGAAAGGAAGGAAGTGTTTAAAAAATTCTTATTCAAGAGAGTTTGAAGATGAATAAAATATCTTATAAAGCAACATTTTGGAGATGTGAGTACAAGTAAATCAAAAGCATACGGATTGTGTGCTGTTTAAAACATGCTTTCATTTCCCCAAGAAGGAGAAATACTGAACAAAAAATATATATTTTTTTGTAAAATGGCATGTATTGGAAAATAACTGGAGATTTTTAAGAAACCCAAAATGTAGCCTCACCCTAGTTATTAATATCTTGGAACCAGCTGCAGAGTAAAATTAGGTGGTAAAATGATTATACCATTTGTTACTCCAAGCTGAAAATGACACATTTCTTGTATATTTCTAAAGGAGAAAAAAAAAAAAAACACGCTGTACTGAGGTATTTGAGACCAGGTTTTGTTTCATTGTCTTTGTGTGAAATTAGTCATGATAATAATTCCTTTCACTGAACTCACAACTGTGAAAGGTCAGAGTGCAGATGTGAAGATGGGCTCCTGGGTTTACTCTGCCCCTATTAGCCATGGGGTCTCAGGCAAATTCATTCACCAATCCGTGCCCTGGTTTCCTCATCTGGAAAGTGGGAATGTAATAATAGCCGATGGGTTTGCCATCCACGTAAAGCACTTGGCACAGAAGCCCAGAATGCAGTAAGTGTTTGGTAAATGTAAGCTGGTATTATCTGTCCTCCTGGCTGGCACATTACACCATCAGATGCTTCCGTGGCTGTTACTCACTTCTTTCAGGACTCTGCCCTCCCTGACCCTTCTACATCACATCACCCCTCCTTATCCCTTCACTCTGCTTTATTTTTCTTCATGGCACTTACCACCTGGTATATTAGATACTTATTTGTTTATTTATCCATTGACTGACCTCTCCCACTAGAATGGAAGCTCCATTAGAACAGAGAATTTGTTGGGTTGTGTTGTTTTTTTTTCACCACTGAATTCCTCGTGCCTAGAATTGAGACCAGCACATAATAGGTGCTCAACAAGATATTTATTGAGCAAATTAAAAATTGTCTAATTATTCCTTCACTGAAATAAACTTGTGTGAATCAGAGAAGGAAGCTAGGAATTGCAGAGCCACAAGATATAGCTGGCTAGAAGAAAACAGACAATCAGGGAAGTGTTATGTCAGGAAAGCAAAGGGAAATGAGATTTCTGAGAAGGAGGCGATGGTCAAGAGTGTCAATTAACGCTGAAAAATCAAGTTCAATGACAACAAAAGTATCCATTGAATTGAGCCGCCTGAAGGACATTGGCCACCTTAGTGAGAGCCATTTGGGGGTTGAAGCCAAATTGGGCTGGTTTGAGGGGTGAATAAGTAGAGGGAGTACATGTAGATAAAACTTTTTTGAGAATTTAGTCTATAAAGAAGAAGGAACAGAGATAGGGAAGTTGCTGGAAAGGGTGAAGGACAAGTGAAGATACTGTTTTTAAGTAGGAAAGACCTGTGCATGTCTAAAAACCAATGGGAGGAACCCAGTTGAGAAAGAAGAAGTTGAATATACAAGAAAGTTCAAGGTTCCCAAGAAGGAGGGGGATGTGACCTAAAGCACAGGACTGACTATTGCAAGGAGGAGCCACCCCTCCTACACCCTCAGACTACAGATGAGAAAAACAGGACCCCAGAGAGCTGGTATGACTTAGTCAACCAGCCTCAACCAGGACCCGGGCTCCTGCAACCCAAGCCAATGCTCTTTCTGCTTTGCTCTATTTTATCTTGCTCAAATTAGAATGTGCAAAGGGCAGTGCAGAGGTGAAAGGGAGAGAAACCAAAGCTGATAAATAGAAAATGCCTACTACAATTAACTTTCTCATTTAAGACTGGTGGGGAGAGATACTTCTTCCTCACTCCCAGTGCTACCTTCCAGGTAATAGGAGTCCCATTAACTTAATGGTCTCCTTGAACCCTCCACTCCCCTCTCCCTGGGACAGTGACTTCTCTGAGTGGTAAGACTGTGAGAGGACTGAGTATGGATGGCCAAGCCCCTTCTTATCTTCTTTTCCTTTTAGGAAATAGCAGAGCAAACATGTTCCGGATGACTGTTGAACCCATGGTAAGCATTTCAATAAAGCTTTGCTCCACACAGCCCTGTGGCAGAGATTACCTGTGGGCAGGTGGGCAAGTCTGGCCAATACTGAGGCTCAGCACTAGAAAGTCCCCTTGCCCACAAATATATTCTACTTTCTCCAATGCCAGTTGTGTCAGTAGAAAGGTGATATTTTGGTCTTCATCTGCCTTTCTCCTTTTTTTCTATTTTTCTTTTGGCAATGGGTCAAAATCTATGGGGAAGAAGGGGGCTAATTACCCAACAGAAAGTATACTGTCAATTGGCATATGTAACTTGATTCTCACAATCATTATTTTTCAAATATAAAGACAAGGAAAACATAAAACACAATATGAAACTTTCTAGTATAACTTAAACAATGAAAGTCCATTTTACTTAGAGAAGAAGTGCAATCGTAGTGTAGGTTGTGAGAACCTGATTGATTTCATAAATGGGTAAAAGCCAAAGGATCTGCTTTCATAATTCAGTTGGAACAAAGTGTGAAATAGGAGTCAATGATAGTTTCTTCAACTCTTTCCAGGATTCCACAGCTTTATGTAGGATTCTAGTTTTATGTCTGGCAGTAGCCATTACCATATTTACAATTTTGATTTCAAACTTGAGAAAATAACCCAGTATCTTCATGAAATGGAAGAGACATCTCAACAATAACTGCATGCAAGGGCAGGAGGAAAATCTGCCAACGTACTTTCTCTGTTGATGAGAAAAATGCATCAGCAATTGTAAAACCAGGTGCTGGCTCCAGATTTATCCATGGATCCAGTTTTTATACTCAGTGCTCTCCAAAATTTTCAGTGCCAAATTGTGATCCCAATAATCATTCCAGAAGCAGTTACTATCATCTTCTCCAATAACTTCAGTCTCCACATTTCCAAATTGAAAAATATTGGCCTTGACTGTGCAACTTCCCTCTACCACTGCTAAACTACTATTTGAAAATCTACTGGTGAATCTTTAAACCACAAAGACCATCAGTGAAATCCCTCTTTTGCTTGCATGCAAAAGAAACAGATTCAAGAAAAAAAAAATTGAAGAATGTGGCAGGATCTCAGAGTCCGTTAATGGCTACAAGTCTAGGGTTGGAAAGTAGGCCAGGACTAAGAGAGCTTGTCAATACCCGGCTGAAGGAAACCCAGCACACTTCAGAGCAGAAGTATGTGGCGCTCACACCACCCTAACCCCTGCAGTGAATGACCTCAAACCACCCCCACATCTTTGCAGCAGTTGTTCAAGATTTGAAATTTCCAGAGAGAGCATCTGGCCCCTTTGGTTTCTAGGAGATGGGTATTCCCTCTACCCCCAAGAAAGATTTCCTGTCCACAGTGGGAATATTTCCTAAAATGAAGATAGAGAGCCATTAGAAGGGTGGGATTGGGTGCTGGGCGACAAAGCCTGACATGTGCCTACCATGCCTGGGCCCCGTGGCAAGAAGTGTTAGCATCAACTCAGTGGCTTAATCCATTCACAACTGTTTATTGCGTGGTGATCCTGAGAGCACATATCCATTCAAAACTCAGTCAATACCTATTGATTAAGTCCTCTGAGCTAGGAGCTGGGTATGCATTGGCAAACCACACAGACACGTCCCTGACTTAGTGATGCTCACAGCCTTGTTAAATCATCTACGCTTACAGGCCACTCATCTCACCCTCGTTGTTCTGGGCCCACAGTCACTGTAAATCAATTCTATCCAAACCTCTGCCCTGTTCCTTTAGGAAGCCTGCGTGGGCAGAGCACCACTGGCTTAGGCTTTGGTAGTGAGGACTAAGGCTGACATCAGCCGATCTGAAAACTAAAAAGTGAGCTTGGCAGGGACTGAAGGAAATTGAGAATGCAGTCACATCACAGAGGAGTGGGTCACTGGTCGTGACCTTGACCACTAGTGTCAGCAGGAGCCAGCACAGCTAATTGGAAACTTTTTACCAAGAAATATTCAGATAAATTATTCAACAATAATAAATAAACAATACCATTTCAACAGATTCATTTGTCAGAGATAATAATTTTATGTTCAAAGAATGAGCTGAACTACCTAAAGTGTGTGTGTGTGCATGTGTGTGTGTATACGCGTGTGTCTAGGTGTGCTAACTAACAAGCATGGGGAAGGGTTAACTTTTCTTTTTCTTGCTTTTCATGGTGACATCTGGGCATCCATGATGGTCAGTGTCATGGAAAAATCACAGGCCTTGGGAGCTTCCAGGTCTGAGTCTGTCAGTTGCTTACTTGTGTGGCCTTGGGAGAACTTAACTTCTCTGAACCTCGTTTCCTCATCTATATTATTAGAATAACAACATCTACCATTTATCATTCATGAACCTAGTGCCAGGCTCTATGCTGAGAATTTTAAGTATATTAGGTCATTTAATTTTCCCAAAATCCTTTGTGGCTTTATTTATACTGTCTTTATAAACGAAGAATCAGACATAGAGGAGTTAAGTAACTTGTCTAAAGCCACTCAGCTGGTAAGTGTAGAAGAGGTAGGATTTTAACTCAAGTGTGTGTAGTCCCATAGCCCATGCTCTCCAACACTTCATTCTACTACATTCTTCCAGAGTGTTTCTGCTACAGATGGCCCAAATCTCAAAATTTCCCTCACAATTTTCAGGGATTGGGCTCCTTCTTGTTACATTACCATCTTCAACTAGTGGCTTCCACCTCGTGGTCTAAGAAGGCTGCTTATATCCAGCAATCATGTTCATATTCCAGCCAACATTAAAGAGACAAAAAAAGGACATGTTCCCTCCTGTGAAGGGCACCCCCTGAAAATTGCATGCAATCCTTCACATACATCTTATTGATTATATGGGCTCGCACAGCTAACTGCAAGGGAGCCTGGGATACACTGTCTTATTCCAGGAAGCTATATGCCAAGCTAAAAAAAATTGGGGATTGTATTATTAAAGAAGGGAAGGATGGATATTCGAGGATAACTAGCAATCTCTGGCACACAGCGTTACTGAAAATATGGGGGATAATTTATATAAAGCACTGCCTGGCACATAGTATGTACTTGGAAATAACACTGAATCTAACATCCAGTAGAACACCTGCAGAAAATCATCAATTTGAATCGAACAAGGAAAGGTCACAGAAAAAGGATGGGAAAAGGGAATTTTTTACATTACCATGACAGTAAGTATTAGCACCACCTTTTGCACTCACTCAAAAGCTCTGCCTTTGCTTCTTTGCAGCATCTCCCGGACTGCATGGAGGACGGCGATGGATGTGTCAGCACCATCCCTTGCAGGGCCCGGCAATTCCATATGACCCACCGATCTGGTGGCTGGTAATTTTTACTGCAGCAGTTAACAGAAATGAAGTTTTCATTGCAGTAAGAAAATTGAAATCTCAGCCAGCCTCTGTGGTTCCTGATGACCCATCCTTCATTTTTCGTAAGAGTGTGCATTGTTTTCATTCCACTCCTAATTAAACTTGTCATGGAGGGTAGGGGAGCTTGGGTAACTGGAATCCCAGGAAATCTCCACCTCATACTGCCCTTTCAACAATCCCCTTCAACCATCCTGATACCAGGGCTCTGAACAAGGAAACAGACAATATTTAATTTGACCTGAGTTGGAGAAGTGACAGAAATGCAACCAGTATGGAAGGGGAGAGAAGAGAAATGAGGAAAGAGAAAGTGTAGTAGCACCAAGGACTCCACGGCACCGAAACTTACTGAAATATGATGACAACCCTTCCTTGGGTGAAACATATCTGGGGCATCAATAGTGTGGATATTTCAGAAGAAAAAATATTTTCAAATCAGCTTGTCTCTTTGAACTGGAAATGACCTGTGCTGTGCAATTTTCTCTCTTGCTAGAGAAAAGTTAAGTGAAGAGGGATGACACAGCATAGGTCCTCCAGATTCCCTTTTCCTCTGAATTCTGGGCGATCGTCTCTCAGCTCCTGATTTCTCAGAGGCCCTTCACATCTTTTCCTATCACACAGTCTCCTTCCTTGCAGATTTTATTTTTGCACCACCCATTCAACAGAATAGGCAAGGAGTTAATAGATTTGTGGCAAAGAGAACATCTGCTCTGCCACGTCAGTCAGTGCATTAAATCTCTTAATTTTGTTGAGAAAGCAAAAGAACAATTTAACATCCTCTATGTGGCAGAGGCTCATACTGCTTGCAGATTATTTTCTTTTGCCCTTTTTGTTGTTGTTGTTGTTGTTGTTGTTGTTTTCCTGTCACTGCTCATCTTATGACCGAATGGCTGCCATTTCCTTAGCCCGGAACTGATATTGCATTAACCTTGTGCAAGCAATTTCCAGAAGGGAGACTACGGTAAAATCAGGAAGGAAGGAAAGTTTGATTTTAGCAGACACCCAGAATCAAAGGGCTTCCCACAGCCTCTTGCCCCCTTGCATATTTCAGCCATGGCCAATTCGACATGGAACGATGACGTGGGAGACGCCCTAGGCCATCCTAGAGAGCCAAGTGTCTTTTCCGTTGGATTGTTCAAGATATTCACAAGAAAAGAATTACCATACCCCCTCACTTATTTGTTCATTTATACACCCTCAAATTCTTCTTCTTGCCCAATCTCTCTTTTTGGGGGATACTTCTATTGCCACAATTGACAGCAGTTCATGGGCACTGGAGCTAAATTCATCTTAGTTTCTAGAAGGCAATCTACCAACTTGCTGACAACTTAAGATTTCAGGATCCCACCACTGGTCAGTCAGTGGGCTTCAATTTCGCTCTTCAAGAGTAGGAGCTGGGGGTTGGCTGGATAGCCCAGTGGATAGGGCGTCGGCATACCACATGGGAGGCCCCGGGTTCGATACCCAGGGACCTCTCCTAGCGGGCAGACCACCTTGAGAATGGCAAGCCGCCATGGGCGGGCCAGAGCCGCCATGGGCAGGGCAAAAAGCTGCCACAGACAGGCAAAAGCCGCCACGGGCAGGGCAGGACGCCCGCGAATGGAGCGCAG
>PVKH010012528.1:0-17255 GCA_004027955.1 Chaetophractus vellerosus
TTTCTACTCATGTGTTTTAAACTTTCAATTTTTTAAACAATTTAATTAGCTCTTTAAAGGAATGTTAATAGCTAAAAGAATACCAGGCTGGGAGTCAGGATAACTGTGTACCTTGTACTAGTTGTGAACATGCCTCTTACTTGCTTGGAAATTTCACTTCACCTCTTCAAGTTTTTCATTTCTTTATTTTTGAAAAAATGAAGGAACTAAACTAGATTAATATTCCTGGGCATTTGGAAATCAACCTGTAAATTAAAAATAAAATAAAGGGTCAAATTAGTCAGTGTCCAAACATTTATTTTATCAAGGAAGTATAATATAAAAAGAACCACAAATGAAGATTAAGATTAATCATTAAGATTTCATAAAAGAGAACTTTTTCCATACTAAAACAGGGGAAGAAAGACACAATCTTAAAATAAAGAGAAATTAAATACATTTAACTTTATGAAAAATGTATGTGACAGAATAATAAAGTGGAAAGAGTTTAGTATCAGTTTCAGCTGAAGACACAGTCGATGCCATGTTGCAAGCTGAGTTATGAGACCACCATGAAAGATTTGCAAAAGAAATTATGGAAGCCAGTTTTGTGAATCTAAACACTCTCAGCCTCTTTACATGTCTAAAAGCAATAAAAGTAGAGATGAGAAGGTATTTTTTGGTAAAAGCTATGATGTAAAGTCACATTCAACTTTCTCAAATGGCAGCTTTGGGAAAGGGGGAATCCAAGCCCGCTGACATCATTGGGAAAGAATATTCAACTGAAACATGTAGCATTTGAAGTGTGTCCTGGAGTTTGGGAGACATAATAGACTGCCAACTATGAATGCCTGAGAAATCAGAAGAACAGCAGATCAAAGAAGTGCATCCTCTGGGCAACACATAACCCCCTCATTGGCAAATGAAGTATAAGGGTTTCCCATGGACCAAAAAAAAGGCTACATGACAGTACATCAGCATAGATGTGTAAAAGAGCCAACACAGGGCCAGCTTACAGCCTATCTGGGGGCTGTCTATCATCATGGAGTAAGTGAGGAAAAGGACGGAGGAAAGAACCAAAGTAACGAGCAGGAAATGATACATTTACCCTCATCAAGGGACTATACGGAAGAATTTGTCAGGGATGGGGATGTTTTGGCTAATCTTTAACTATTCCCTGTCAGATAATGAGGTCGGTCTAAACATCTGACGGACCCAGAGAATATGGCCAATTAAACAAGAAAGAACTTTCTTCCCTTTCCTCTTTTCCACCCTTTCCCCGTAGGAATTAGAAAACATCGGTGAAAAAAATGGAGGAAGACGGATAAAAGCGCAAATTAGGGGTTGGGGGAGAAGATGCCAATTACCCTCTACTCCCTTAGTGAAGGGGCTTAGCATGAATTAGGTCTGATAATGGGTTGAATTGTGTCCTCCAAGAAAGACATATTGAAGCCCAAACTCTTGTTCCTTATTTGGATTAAGGCCGTTGAGGTGTGATTAGTTAAAATGAGGCCAGCATGGATTCAATGGGCCCTAATCCAATACTACTGGTGTCCTGATAAGAAGCAGAAATTTAGATACCGGAGAAGACACAGGTAGACACTGGGAAGAAGGTCTTGTGAAGATGGGGGAGACAGAGATGGGAGTGATGCATCTACAAGCTGAGAAACATCAAGGACTGCCAGCAAACACCAGGAGCTAAAAGACGCAAGGAAGGCTTCTCCCCTACAGGTTTTAGATGGAGTGTGACCCGCTGACACCTTGATTTCAGACTTCTAGCCTTCAGAGCTGTAAGACAAAACATTTCTGGTGTTTTAAGCTATCAAATTTGTGGTACTTTGTTAAAGTAGCCCTAGAAATCTAAGACAAGGCCCAAGAGGGTAAAGGGGAAGACAGCCTATCTGTCAATAAAATGTAAAGTTTACATTATTACAACTATGAATAATATTAATTATTGAACAAATATTATTTTTAATAACTAAAAGCAACCAGAACATTATGGGACTTACACTAAATTTCATTGCTGGACATAGAAAAAATGAGGCCCAAAGAACAAAAGTTAAAAAGAATAAAAGGATAAAAAGTAAATGGCTTTAATAATATATCTCCTAAGTCATGCATTTCAACATAACTGGTGCACTTACTTCAATCAATACCCTCATTGTTTTCTTTTTCTTCTAGATTTTGCTGCAAACTATTACATTTGAATATTAATGTGAACTAGGAAACCAGTAGACTAGTTGAGAACTTTGATTGCTTTACTAGAATTAGAAGTGGGGAAAATGTGGAATATGTGTTTGTAAATTTTAATTAGCTTCTATGAATATGCTATCACCCGTTTGGACTTTTATTAGGTAGTAAAATAATAACAATGAAAATACAAATACTTTTTATTGAAAATGTAAATAAAGTACATTATTTGGTATTAATAGTAGCATACAAATCAATGTATATTTTCTAACTATCACACTGAAGACATTTGATAAACTCATTTTGATATTTAATTCTCAAGGTCATCTAAAATGAAGTATCATCAGAGGCATAATTTCAATTCTGCATAACAGGAGAGAAGATAATTTGGGATAAGGAAGTTGCATTTACCCTGATGGGTTCTGGAGTTAGGTTAGTCTAAGAATAAGTAAAGAAAGCTAATATTGATTGAACTACTATGTACTAGGAAGTACACTAAATGCTTTACAAATAAGAGTTCAGGTAATCTTCACTAAGACTCTGGGAATAGGAATTATTAACCAGATGGATGGAACATATAAGGAAATTGATGCTAATATATTTAATTTAACATTCCAGTGGTCATAGAGCTATCAAGTGAAAAGTATAGAATTCTAAATCAAGTTAGACCTACTCTAAAGTGCACTCCCTTTCCACTATACCTTGTGGAAATTTACATACTTTATTTATAAAGGAAAAAAACCTAATAAGTAAATATTAGGTATCAATGTCTCTATTCACTTATTCATTCACACCTATTTATTAAGTGCCTACTAACTTCCAAACACTGGGGATTGTGTCATTGTTGAGCAAGCTAGAGAAAGTCCCTGCCATATGGAATCTGCAGTCTAGCATGGAAGACATATAGTTAAGCAAAACCAATGAAAAATGGTAAGTGCTCAGATCAGGAGCATTGCTGAATGCTGTGAGAACACATGGCATAGTCTGGGTGCTTGTAAATGGGGAGAGTGGGTTATGCACAGGGTTGTTTTCGGCTGATATTGTACATTAGATGTTTAAATGGGGTATATGAGGAGAGACAAAAATGATATAATGATTGACTTAAAATGGAGCCAGTCTAAACCAAGGTCTAGAACCAGAAAGAAAAGGAGAAACTTGTACAATAGTTACAAGGTTATTTGGCCCGACCATCAAATGAAATCCCAGTGAAAAAAATCCTATTCAAGTGTCTGAGGATTTATTTCTTTTCTTCATACAATGCTCTTCCCTGCTTTTGCATCTTCCCAGGCCTGTCCCCTTTGTCAAGAATGACTTGCCTGCTTTGAAGTGTCAAATCTAATATTGTCTCCTACATGAAATCAGTCCAATCAGACTTCTCCAAACAGATTCATCCCTTCTTAATTTTGTGAGCCTTCTGCATCTTGTACCTTCATTTTAGCACCAGGTACATTGATTTATAATTGTTGAGTTGCAGTCCTCATTTCCTGTAAGGATTTTGCTTTTTGAAGGCAGCATCACCCCCATCTTTGTGTCCACACAACCTAGCACAGTTCTTGGATTACAGTAATTTGTATAATAAAAGTTTGTTGAATTTTTCAATGTATGACATCTTCCTGAAAATTGACATTGCATACTTCTCCAAATGTCCCACTATTGTGGAATCAGATATAGGGATATTTGAATTGTGGAATTTTCCACATTTTTATCTGGCTAATTGGAACTTTGTATTTAAAAGTTGCCTATTATCTATTTTTGAAGAATTATAGCATATTGAAAAATAATAATGAGCTCTTGAGTTAGATTCCTGGGTTTCATTCTAAGCTTTATCCTTTGTGGACTTCATGGTTTTAACTTCTCTTGGTCATGGTTTCTGCATCTGTAAAATGGAAGTAATTGTACCTAGCAGGGTGGTGAGGATTAACTGAGATAATATACAGAAGTGCTTGGCAGAGTCCCTGAAACTATGTTCCAATGAATGTTATACACCATAATTCCCCTTGTCAAAGTTTGGTGTCTCTGAGGATTGGTATAACTGTCATAGATTGGATTTTCTAGAAGCAGATGCTAAGATGGAAATTCCCATCAGTGTAGGGAACAGGGAAGAAGATCATTTAGATGGAGGAAGAAGGCGAATTATGATAAAGGCTTTCAAAGTCTCTACCAGCCTGGAGGGGATCTTGGAAGTAAATGTGTGGAAAAGCATTTAGGATTAGATGGAGCTGGCCAGGCCTCTACACCCCACCTCACTTAGTCACCTGCTATGGATTGCCCTGGAAAGGGCATCTCAATCAAGGTGGCTCTGCAGACCCTGAAGGAGAGGCTAGCTAGAGGCTATCTACTGCCCACACTGCCATAGCCCATCTTGAAGGAGGTCTAAGAAACTCAGATTCACCTCTACTACTCCTCACCCCACAAGCACACACAAATCTACAGAAATGTACACACACATATACAGATTGTACTATATACATATATGAAGGAAACATTGCATTGAAGCAATGAAATCTGGAATTATTTCAATTTGTTAAACAAAATTCCAATCTTTATCTTCCCTTTATCTTCCTTTATAAATATTTTTGTAGTATTTCTAGTTCTCTGTATAGAGACATATGTCTCTGTAAAAATCTTTTCTCTTCCTCACCTTGATACCTTATTAGTATTTTCAGTGAACAAAAAAAATCAACCAACTAAATAAGCAAACAAAAAAACAAGAGTATTTTATTTTGACTGTTTTGCTTTCTTCTTTTTTAAACCTTTTCTTCTTCCTTTCCTTTTTATTTCTCTTTTCCTTTCCTTTCTTTCTTCTTTTCTTTCTCTCTGTTCCATCCACAATCTTATTGTAATTCTCTGTTGACCAGTTTTCAAGTTCTACAAATTCTTAGCTTAGATTTTCACAGACACACATCAGAATGCCTCATCTTTGTTCCTGAGTTATATTGGCCCTCAGTAAAATTGCATTTGCATTTCAATTTTCTCCATTTACTATTAAAGTTTGTCATGGTCCTGCTTCAGGTGACCTTGGGGCTTCTGGTAACTGAATTTGTTGCAAGATTCCTTTCAACAGCAGCAATATATATGTATATATATATTTTCATTCAAAAAGAAACAGAAGAAAAATAACTTACGTAGAAATTAAAAGACAGGTTTGGGAGACCATATCTTTTTGCATGCTGCATTTGTGTTTGGGAGGTTCAGGGGAAATTATTCACGGTTGCTTTCTATTCAGATCTAACATGTTTTTTTTTTTTTCCAAATGCAGCCAAGCTTTTTTAGTAATTTTTTTAATAAACAGTGCCCAAAGAACTTATTTTTAAAGGCTTTATGTGGATGTATGGTTTTGATTGGTTTGCATAGATTAAATCTAGAAACTATTTTTTAAGGGTAGAAATATTATGAAAGCGGTTGCATTACCCCCAGAGGCTAAATATTTTTTTTAATACTTGCAAGCTGAAAGTAAACTGCAAGCACATCCTTATCCTGATTTTATGTTCTTCTCTGAAAAAGAAGTATTTAGTATATTTTCTACTGCAAATCAGACATATGGTGCTCAATTTATAAATATTTTTCTTTAAAACTTAAATCACAGAGATAAAAAATCAAATGGAAAGGTATTAAAACCTCTTTTTCCCAACAGAGCTGCAAAAAATTACTCCAGAAACATTGGGCTACAAGAAACATTTGCATTTAGTAAGCTGCCTTATTTATAGACATAGAACTGCAGCCTCTCGCCCCGTCTAGTAGTTTATTTCAAATCTATAAGATTTGCAAAACAAAAGTAAGAGAAACATGTGTTGAGTAATAAATAAATACTGCAAGTGAGCTTCTGTATTCTTTTAACATTACACTATTTTCATCATTTTTGACATAAAGATGTGTTTTGGAGGGATGGAAAAGCACATTTTGAAATAGCTAGTTAAGCAGGGGATGAAAAACTGGTAACAAACGGAAGAGAAATAGTTTTGATTTCCATTATGTTTAAGGTCGTATACAGGTCATGTTTAACACTGTTTCCATTTTCATATATTTTAATAAAATCTATAAAGGAAGTTTAAGTAACAGTTGTGGAAAGAATTTGCTCTAAAGGAGCAAAACTAAGTGTCACTTTAACATTAACCTCCTAGTGATGAATAAGCAAATAGAGGGAAAAAAGAAAATGTCTTCTCCAAATCAGAAGACAGAAATATTTGCACCCTAGCTACTGATTTGAAAGAAATATTTGATAGAAAGAAATATTTGGTGGCTTTGTAACAAGAAGTCCTCCGTTGGGTGTTACACCAAGGGTAGTAAATTAAATACAAGTTCTCATATTTTATTTAGGAAGGCTCAGCATAATTGGGATAAAGAGTGAGAGTCAAGTTGTCCTGTTCTTGAAATTTTTTGGAAATAGTGTGGCAGGAATTGAAACTGCAGTGATGTTCACCGATATCTTCCCTTCTTCGTTTGTTCCCAGAGAGATCATGTTTACTCCTCTGTAACTTCTTGGCGTCATTTTTGGAAGAGAATGCCGGTCTGGGCCTTACCTAGGAGGCTGTTTCCTATTCTTTTTAAGACACATATTGTATCTCCTTCTTAACATATTAGCATGCCATGAAGAGCACAATTGCAACTTTAAGCACAATTTCAGGCATCAAAGATGAAATCACTTACATTTCACTTAAACATAGCATTAAGAATCAACTTTCTTTCCCATGGGTGGTAGACTGCTTATTTTTCTAATTTACATGGCTGTTTTCTTTTGTGTCATGTGACATATAAAAAAATTCAAAAGAGGTTCTGAGTGAACAGCACGATGTCTGCAGCCCAACTGTTTGAGTCAGTATGTAATAATTGGCCTGACTATATAGATAGACCATTATGGGACTTGTTAAGGTTTGTGTCAGGTCCTTGCAATAATTATTGAAGGCCTAATTCAGACCAGCTTTCCTCCACAAAATTAAATAAAAGAGGTACTGGATATATCATGCATCAGAGGGATTAGTCAATTCTCCTTGCACAGCAGTGACCTTTGTATTCCCTCTATTAACGAGTGGGAAAGGTTTAACTGCACTGTATGTGCCCTTGTATTTTCTGGCCATTATTTAAAACATGTCAAAATGAGTTCAGTAACTCTTCACTCTTTTGTAACTTCACCTGTTCCTCAATATAGTGTTTCAAGCCCCACCTTTTTTTTTTTTAATCGATCCCAGAGCTACTTGGAGTTTTTATGGTGTATAATTTTGTGGGAGTCTCAGAGTTGAGCACCACTTGAATTTCTGTAAAATACCTATACCAGTTACCAACTAGGAAGTGAACATATACTGATAAATGTCACAGAGGTCACACTGTGTCTAGTATTTTGTGATTTAATTGCACACGGAATGTAGGCCTGAATATGTTAGGAAAAAGATGGATGCAGACTTGATGAGGTAATCTTTTACCCTCCACATCATATTTCACTTAAGTGGTAGTCAACATGCAACCCTAATTGGCAGTCAAATCAGAACTCTGTTGACTGTAGCTAAATGCATATTGCATAATTGTATAATTCCCATAACTTCATGCAAAATTCAAGGAATGAGTGCACTTCCTAAGGATGGAACCCTGAGCATAAATCAATGACTTTTTTCTAATCTTGAAAAATTCATTTATTCATTCGCCTGTGACTTCATGGGTCAGTTAATTACTAGATTTCAGAGTTAATTAGGTTAATGGACATATAAGCGCTATAACAGATATGGAAACAATTATTTCAATGTTTCATAAATGTGGCTGGTTTTTAGTCTATTTTCCAAGGTTACAAATAATTTTTTTTAAAAAATATTTGCTTGACTAAATCCAAGGTATTTTCTTTTTTCTTTTTTTAAAAAATCTCTTGTCTTCACATTTTCTAACCTCATTTGCATTTAAGGGATATTTAATACATACTTTTCTTATGTATTTATATTTGAAATTTTAATTGAGTAGAGTAATAAATTTTAAGTTCTTAAATCTTGTTTTTACAGATTAATTGAAACTTTGTCTTCAAAGAATTGTGTATCATCTAATTGAATTTTCCCCTCAAAGGAAAAAACTTCCTGTAACACCATTATTAGATACTTTCCTAATCTCAGCATCCTAATGCGTGGGAACATGCTTCTTTTCTGCACAGTCTATTGTATTTATTGTCATCCTCTAAAAGTTTTAAAGTTATTCTCCATTTCAAGTCAATGTCTGCCTCTCTGCTTCTTCTCCCCATTGGTACAATTCTGTCATTGAAAATCTCAGAAACTAAATCTAATATCTTTCAAATTACAGCCATTCAAATACTTGTAGTCAGATGTCATGTTCTCTATGTTTTTGTTTCTTCAAACTAAGCAACCCCAGTTTCTTTAGCAGAGCTATAAAAGATGTGGTTTCCAGAGCTATCACGATTCTGGCTGCCCTTCTTTGGACAGTCTTCAATTCTGTTTAGAGGCTTCCAAAGTAGAACAACATGTTCCAAGTATAGTATGAATAAGATAAAGAACACTGAATCTGTAATATTCACTGTAAGCCTATGATAGTTCAATTAATTTAAGCAATTTCATGTTAGTTGGTTTAGCAGCAATGCATAATTGCTTAGTTCTATGGTAAAAATAAATAAAACACATCTAGATATTTCTCCTGTAGTTTGCTAACAATACTAGTAACAATTCAGGACTAATGTAACCATGGAAATGTTGAACTTTAATTTCATCTCATTAAGATATTTTGAATCTTGATTCTGTCGTAAAACTCACAGTTCCTTCTTTCAACTAAATATTTACAAATTTTATAAAAGTTAACTTTTAATCTTTAACCACATATATTTTTTCTTTTTAGTTTATATGAGTAGATGTGCTATAAATACTGTATGCAAATAAACTTTATCACCCCTTCACATCCAATCCCCCAAATTACTCAGTCATAAAGGATTTAAGTTCTGTATATAAGTAGGAAGCACAGTATATGACAAGTGTTATACCTATGGTAAAAATTCAGAGAAGGAAACGAAAGGGGCAATTTTTTATGCTTTTGAAATATATTATTGCATTTAATCCTCTTTAAAAGAGATGTTATTTTTACAATTTTACAAATATTAAGAACAGGGCCCAGTGAGTTAAAGAGTTTGCCAGTATTTGCATAGTTAATAAATGGTGAATATGGAATCTAAACCAGTGTTCAACTGCAAAAGCCCACACACAAGCCACCGCACCAGGCTTTATGAACGAGTGTCTTAAAGGACCAGTAAGATTTTGATAAATAAAAATGCAGATGAGGAAGACATTCAAAGAAGACAGTAAAATAAAAAATAAAGCAAAGTGTGTATTCTTGGGATTGTGAAATATTTGAATATAAGGGAGGTTATGAGTGATAAGATTTGAGATGAGAGGGAATGGGTGATATGATTAGAAAGATAGGTTATATTTTCATCTAGAATAAGGGTCAACACACAGAAGAACTATGTTAGAAATTGGTAATATTAAGTGATTAAAATGTTAAAGAGACTCAGGAATGAGTACCTCGTAGATTTCCTCCAACTTGACAAAAATACATTCATTAGTTATCCGTTTTTGAAGCTACTTATTTATCTCCAAATATACTTTATTATGCATAGCTTTTTGGAAGAAAGATTTATTCAGTTTATATCATATGTCATGCTTTATGCTTTTCTCTGGGGATAAAAAAGATAGTCTACTAGATCACCTTCTAGAGAGGGGAGACAGAGATGAGGAAGACTGTTGATTTAAATACAATATGATATCCGTTAAAAAATATTTATGTACAGCATGCTAGAGAAGGGCTAAGTTCAATTAAACATGTACTGTGTTTTGAAAGGTGAGTAAAATAGGCTGAGAGAAAAATGAATTGAAGAACAACCCAGAAATAGTGAGCAATAGGAACAAAGGCACATTGTGGTGAAAGGACATGTTGGATTTAGGAAGGCATTTGTAATGTGGTATCGCTTGAGTATGAATTATGAAGGGAAGGGTAGGAAGCAGGGGGAGAGTCAGATCTCCAAGGAAGACCTTGGATGCCATGCTTAGGAAATTGTCTTGTGACTAAAGGGGAGAGGGAGGAGAGAAAAGAAACATTTCAAGCAGGTGAGAAACTTATATCATTATATATATATATATATACATATATAATATCATTATATACATATATATAATATCATTATATATATATTACATAATTTGACAGTATTAATGCTTGATTTGGGGAGAGAATGACTAGAGGATGCTAAATCAGGGAAGAGTGTGCTCTGGTTAGACTTTTGTTTGTGAGAAACAAAGGCTAGTTTAAGATTGGGTCTTATTACATGGGTACACATGTTGATAAGGAAAATGGGATTTCAAGAAAATCTAAGAATAGATACTGTTGTAGCCCTCAGTGGCGAGAGTTCACAGGGCTTCACTGAAATGCTTCACGGATAATGCGATTTAGTTTTTTCTCAGCATCTTGTTCATCAGGCATCTCAGTATGTTTATTCTTGCTTCAAGAAGTTTTATCAACTTCTGTTTTCTTTATCCTTTGTCTCATGCTTTCTCCATACCTGTAGCATTGGCATTCTCATAACTAGCTTAGTAATAGCCATCTTTTCCCTTAGGGGTTTTTTTTTTTTTCTACGTTAGTGATATTTTAATTTCTTATAGCAACTGGCTAATTCTCTCCATATTCTCTATATTCAAACAGAGGTTTTCACACTAGACCCCCTTGTGTGTCTTTTGCCTTTAGGTTATATAAGACCACCAAGGCCAATCAATTACAGCCAGAGGAAACATTTTCACACATACACTACATAGAGTTGCCCCTTCATGAAGCAGTTTCTCTTAGAAAAAGATATGAATATGGTAATACTATAATTCACTCATCTACTATGGAATGTGATAATATAAATAAGAAAGTAAGAGCAGTTAACAGGTCAGTGACAATGACGATATATATATAATCAGGAACTGTCAGAAGACAAATTGGTAGGTCTTTATATTTAATGAATTTGATGGTGAGAGGAAAAGAAAAATCAAGAAAGATTCCAACACCTCTGAAGAGATAGACTTACTTAATGGTAAGCAAACAAATAGAGATAGGAAAGAGTAGAGGGACCAATTTTATGAGCTAGTAGATCAAAATCATGGGTACAGTCTTGTACACATTAAATATAATTGCTTGTGGGTCATCTAGTTAGATGTGTGAAGCTAAAAGTCTTCTGTGAAGTCAGTCCTAGAAATACAGATTTGGGAGCAAAAACAGATAAGAGAGATTGTTGCTCAAACTAAGAATGCCAATGGGAAGAAGAGAAGCTGGACAAGTTTAAGGGCAATAATATCACAGAGGCAGATAGAAAAGAATCACCATATGTGTCTGTAAAGGAACTTCCAGGGATATTGAACAACTACAACAACAAGGAGAGAGAGCATGGTGTCAGAGAAACCTAGAAGAAACAGAGTCTTAAGAAGATTGCTCAAAACTGTCAAAGAAGCAAAACCTCAAGTAAGATAAGAACTGAAAAGTGTCTTTTTAAAAAAAAGTTAGCAATTAGATGTCCTCAATGGTGTTAGCAGGAAGAGTTTTAGAGATGTTTTGGGTCAGGGTAAGGTTGCTGTTGGATGATGAGCAGGTGAAAGCTGAAGGTATGGAAACTGAATGTGGCTACTCTTTCAGATCTTTGACAGGAAAGGAAAAGGACAATAGTTAAATAAGCACATGCCATCACAACACAATATTTTTTATTTTTCATTGTTTTCCATTTAGGGTGAGAGAAATTTGGACATATTTACAGGCTAAAGAGGAAGATCCAGTTGCTGAGTACAATTTAAATGATCAAACCAGGATTCAAAAGGGGGAGAAAACAGTGAGACCTAGAAAGGTTTTGGGGAAAGAAAGGACCATTAAGCAGAGAATCAGTGAGAGGTTTTGCTATCAAGATAGCTATGCTATGGGGGAATGGTTCTTTGATTCCAAGGAAGAGTGTGAGAAGTGGTTAAAGTTTTGCCCCACAGTGTATTAACCTAGAACACTGGTTTGTGCCAACTGAGTCTCCACAGCACACGAGAAGATGGAGTCAACAGAGAAATCCCAGCTGGGATACAGGAGGTGTGTGGTGTGGACACAGAAGGAAGTGCTGTGCAGGTGTACATGCGTGAAGCTGGTAGGAGTTCAAGCAAAACTGATCATTGCAGTAGTGGCTGGAAGGAGAGACAGACGAGGCCAAGAGGATCTGAAGTTGTGTATAAGAAATAGTGGAAACAGAAAGGAAGACAGTGGAGTTAGATGCTAAAGTCCTTGATGGCAATTGACATTCAATCCAAATTCTTCTATCTTATCACAATGGCTAATATAAAAAAAATAATAGATTTGTTGTTGAAAGAAAAATAAGTATTCTCTAGTATTCCCTGGAATAACACTCTAGTAATCCTATCAAGGAGGAAATGGTTTTAATTCAATTTGACTTATTCTTCTGAACACCATTGATCTTACTAATGATCTGTTTATTTTCTTAGTATACATATGCCATTTGTTTAAAATGTTTCCTACAGAAACATTAAAAGTATAGCTGCCCTTAGTTTTAAGAATCCGCCATTCTCCCTTGGCTTGAAAAAATTAGACATCTGCCTTTCTAATATTTTTTTAAACATTTCTTCCATTCTCTGTGGTTATTCACAGATTCTCAACAGTGGTCTGAGATAATCCTTGCAAATTCTAAATCTCCTGGAAGGTTTTCTAGATCCAAAAAATAAACTGATTTAAAATCAGGGAAGCGGATGTGGCTTAAGTGATTGAGCTCCTGGCTACCACATGGGAGGTCTCGGGTTCAGTTCCTGGTGAACAACACAAGATGAGCAAGACAGCGAACTGACATGATGTGCTGGCATGGCGAGCTGATGCAACAAGATGATGGAACAAAGAGACACAAGGAGGAAAACACAATGAGAGACACAACAAAGCAGGGGGCGGAGGTGGCTCAAACAATTAGGCACCTCCCTCACATGGGAGGTCCCGAGTTCAGTTCCAGTGCCTCCAAACAGAAGGTGAGCACACAATGAACACACACAGCAAGTGCAAACAATGTGGTAGGAAGGGGAGGAGAAATAAATAAATAATAAACTTTAAAAATCATTAGCTATTTTCTCCCTATCATCCTGCCTATCCTGGGGACCAATGGTCTCTTAAGCATGACAGCAGCTGAAATAAACATAACATGTCTTCTTTATAATTTGGATTCTAAATTAGTTTTAATCTTTTTAGATCTTAAAATTAAAAAATTATTAATGTTTCCAAACTAAACTTGCATCTTCAAATGCTAAAGTAATTCATATCAGTCACATACATTAGTACAAATTTATTAATAAAACAAGTAAGGAATAATGTTAAAACAATGCAATATGGCCAATAGCTTTAATTGTATCTTCAAAATTACCTGGACTCCCCCAAGAACTACACTTCAAAATGATTATTTTGCATTGGCTGCTCATAAGCTAAACCAGCCAGGATGTTTATGTGAGATCTACTCTCTTTTCTGAGAAAGCAAATAATTTTGAAAGAATATTTAAATAGGGTGGATTCATCTAAGCCCACATAGAAGAAACTAAGCAATGCCATTTAAACTAAAGGAGGAAAAGTGGGCTACAATAAAATATTTTGTATCATAACCCAACTCCTGTTAAAGTGAATACATCTATTCATTCTTTGAGAAGAGGATATGGGCCACTTTAGGGCTATGGGATTGCTGAGAAGCAGGATTTAAAAAGTACATATTGGTTCACAGAGGACTGCAAATTAGAATAAGTTTGTAAATGATGTCTTAAGTTTAACTTCATATTCTTGAGCAGACTCAGCAGTCAGCATGTTTTATAATATAAGCATTTAGGTACTAGCTAGTTTAGATTTATTACTCATCCCATTGTCTGCTGCAAAGACTGAGAGAATTGATGAAGCTATTTTATTAGCAGTGCTACATATTGAGTGCTCTTCCGAAGCCTCCTTTTATCACACTTTAAAAATCATTCTCTAATTTAACAACGATATTAAGAGAGCTCTTTTATTCAGTCCAATTATGTGGAAGCACACTCATTTTTTAAGGGGTTAATCTTCAGGGATGAAACAGATTATCAGCTTTTGAACCAATTTAAGTAGAATCTCCAGAAACAAAGCTAGGACAAATAATTATTGGCAGTTCACAGAAGGCATTCTGTGCCCACCGCTCTGCTGGATTCCATTCAAGTCAGCTTGCTTGTCTTAATGGGAAACACCTGTGGTCCGGAACGTAAGAAGACAAATCAAACTAACTGTGCTTTGAGACACTCAAACTAAATTATGGAAATAAAAATCTCCTCGTCTCAGCATCACCAATGTCCCTCTTTCCCTTGAAACAGATATTAAAGAGAGGCTGTTTTGAAAGTATTTATTTCCCTGAGGCATTCCAGAACTCTCAGTGTTGTCACTGAACACGTCTGCCAGAAGACAAGCCCCCCAGACTCCATGGCCATTATTTTAGTGGCCCATTAAGTAATTTTAAAAGAGCAAGCTTGTAGAAATGAGTGCAAATTCTTTTCCTCTCAAACGTAGAGAATTATTGTGTCAAATAGGCATAGGAGGTATTTTCTCTTAAAGTTATCTCATGCAAAATATTTAAGATAATGTGACTTTCTAAAATAAAGGACAAGTTTACATATTTATTTTCGGAATGAATAAAGCAGTGTTATGGTTGGGGGTGCGGTCACATGGAAAGGCGAGAGTGTCCGCAAGATACCTTACAATAAATGTGATCCAAATGAGAAATTTTTGCATTAATAGATGCTCACAGGATAAATAAGGATGAAAAGGAGGTGTCTGAAAACCCACATGCAGAACCACAAGGAAAAAGACTTGTTAGGGCAGAAGTGATTTTATCATTAGCCAGAAGGCAAGAATTTCTATTTTGCTTTCATCTTTTCCAGGAAGAAGAATAGCCCCCAAATTGGACATTGTAGAATAAAATTTATTCAGAGCAGGAACATTTTCCTGAGGCTGTAAAATTTGCAGGATACTAGAAAGGAATGATGGAGACCATAATTTGATTATTTTTCTTGGTAGGAATGGGGAAAGGAAAAGAAAAGGAAAATCATACATGAAGCAAGTTTTATGAACTCAAATTCACGTGGAGGAAAATGGAAGGGATGGCAGTCATATAATACAAATAAAGCTGTGCAGGTGCTTGAGAAACCATTTCTCCCTGTTTTTATTTTCTCTTGAATCAGGATCATGTTTTTCTATTCCCCCTTATTTTGATAGCAACATTGGTACAGTAAGTATTTGTTTCTCCTAAATATGTAACATGTAAAGCAATGTTTGATAAATGAAAATGGACATATAGTCTCAGTGTCAAGAAAACAGTAGGAATATTTGGGTATTGTAGCAAACTGGAGGACACATGCTTTGACTAATAGAGGCAGTCCAGATAATTAACATCACTTAGGTATATGGGTATGATATTGCTCTATCTTCCAAGTTTGCAAAAGAAATTGGAGACCAGATTTCAGGGAGGAATTTCTTAATTTTAAAATGTAACCATTTGTGTGTGTGTGTTCAGTTTTAAATCTAGATTTTGGTGAAAATCAACCACTACATGTCAGTTTATGTATTTGTTTCTTTACGTGCTTGGTGTTTGTATACAGTACTGGATATGTCAATATCAATTAGGACAAGTAACATCTCTATGGGCTGGATATATTCTGCTGCTTTTTTTTTTTTTTTTTGCGTCTACTGTTTATGGAGCATGAGTTGTAGAAGTAAACAAGGGAGACATTCATAAATAATGGAGATCCATGTGAGATACCCTCCAAAGCCCTGGTGACTATTCATTGGGAAAATCCTAGCAGGCCTGGATAGTGAAAACTTGCCCCAATTTATGGTAGTACAAGAAACTACAGGAGTTACATTAAGAAAACAGGCTATTTTCTCCTTTTTCTCAAATATATTCAGTGTTTACATAATCACTAAAGACTCATTAGTAAAAAAGAAAAAAATCTATTTGAACGTTATTGGTGACCTAATGTGCTTTCCCTTTGGAGAAAGGCAAGTGAGGAAGGATGCAGAGAAGGTAAAACAGGGTATAACTTCTGTTCTTGGCCATTAAAGGGCAGTAGCAGTTGCCACACTGTGGACTTCTGAGCCCCGACTAGTTCTTGTCTTTGCATGACAGAAGAGAGACAGATATTGTACCTCTATCTCCTAGATTTTCTACTTTCCAGAAGACATCTGAAGAAACACCTGTGAAACATAAACAAAAAAAGAACTCCAACATAAGGTAGACTTGCTCTCAGGAACATTGTGTTGGATTGCCCAGTCCTTACTTTGCAAGCCGTTCACGAGCACCTCCCTTGTTCTTTTGAATGGCTAAAGGCCATTCCAAAGTGACAGGTTAACATGGTTTAATAATTGGAACTGGCTTATACATATGTCTGGAAAACATGTTGTATTATTTCTATGATAGATTCTCAGATGTGATCTTGCTGGGACAAAGATTACACACATTTAAAATTGTGATGAGTAATGTAAATAGCATCAAGAAAGTTAGTGCTGTTCTCACCCCTAGTCGCTGACACTAGATATTATTCACATTTTAAAGACTTGCCAATCTGATGCATTAAAAATGGAATTCCATTTTCTTAGTGTCCAGGGAGGTTGAGCATCATTTTTCATGTAAAATTGATTATTACAGGCAGTTTGTAAGAATTTAGAAAATAATATAGTTATCACTAGGAACCAACGAATCTTCATTTAACTTTTGCAAAATGATTAATTACTTGCAAAATCAGAAAAATGCAAAGATTCAAAGCATTTAACAATGTTTTGCGGCATCTATGCTGAATTGAATTATAAAAATATGTGACTTAGGCCCGGCTAGATAGCTCAGTGGATAAAGAGCTCGCCGGTGTACCACATGGGAGGCCCCGGGTTCGGTTCCCGGGGACCTCTCCGAGCGGGCAGACGGCCTTGAGAAAGGCAAGCTGCCGTGGGCGGGGCAGAGCCGCCGTGGGCAAGGCAAAAAGCCGCCATGGGCAGGGCTGAGCCCCCACGGGCATGGCAAGGTCACCCGTGAAATGCGGAGCTGCTGCCCGCGAAAG
>PVKH010012529.1:0-17237 GCA_004027955.1 Chaetophractus vellerosus
GGGAAACCACCCATGTATATGGAGAGGGTAAGTTTTCCCTGGTATTTGAAGAGGGTGGATATTCCAGCCCATTGTTCAGGGAGAGTTTTGCCACCCCAAGCTACAAAGAGGGTGGAACACATTCTCCAGGGGTTGGGGAGAGTGAGGTCACCACCCCAGTCCTCTGAGAGTGGTGGGCCTGTTCCCCATAGACTAGGGAAGGCCAGGTCACCACCTCACCATTTGGAGAAGGTTGGGCCTGTATGCCAGAAATTAGGGAGCATGGTGTCACCACTTTACTGTACTAAGGGGCTTGAGACTATACCCCAGAGATTGGTGAAAGGGTGGCCATCACCCCAATGTTCTGAGAGGATAAGTTCTGGAGCTCAGTAGCCACCCAGATGCTTGATGAGCGTGGAACCAAGAAAATGGCCATTGTGCAAGCCTATGGAAAGGGTGGGCCCCCATGAAGCCCCAAGAAGAAACCACCATCTTTAGAATGACTCTCAGACTTTGAAATCTAATGGAGTTTGCCCTGCAGGTTTTCAGAAGTATTGGGGACCAGTGACTCATGTTTCCCTCCCAAATTCTCCTTATGATAATGCAAATGTTTAACCTATGTCCCTTTCTATATTGGAAGCAGATAAATTGTTTTATGGGTTTCACAGGTCTATAGCCAGAGGGAACTCTGCCCCAAGAAAAATTGTATTTCTATAAACTGATTGTGATACGATTTTATACTTAGCATTGCTACTGAAATAAGGTTTTCAGGGATACTGTAATATCTTTTTGGGATTCAGAGGATGGAGTGTTTCAGTTTAAAATCCTTTATGAATACAAAAAAAAAAAAAAGATTATGATTGCAAACTAATCTATTCCTCTGGGTGTGATACCCTTTGAATGCATTAGATTCAGCTGACATGTCTTGATTAAATTACCTGTTAGGACTGGGGCTTTGATTTGACCACGTCAGTAGGGCATGACTCAGGGTTGAGTCCCTGCCCCCTTGATGGACTGATATAAACACTCACTCACTTAAGAAGACACAAAGGAAGAGAGAGAACTCCATAGACATGGAAGAGGAGAAAACTTTGGTCCTGCGGTCCTGGGAAGAGAAATGAACCATTCACCTGATAGTTTGCAGCTGAAGAGAACAGAGCAACTGGGCAGCTGAGAAGGCCCAGAAAGAAACGAGTCCTATGCCAGCCTATAGCTGAGATCAGAAGAAGCTGGGACCACAGAGCCTTAAAAGGAAGAAGGAAGAAAAGACCAGGCAGAGATCGCCCGCCATCTTGCTTCAACACATGGCAGCTGACTTTGGTGAGAAAGTACCTCTTACGGTACCTTGAGTTGAACTCTTTAAGGCTTTGTAACTGTAAGCTTTTACCCCAAATAAATACCCTTTATAAAAGCCAACAGATTTCTGGTCCTTTGCATCAGCACCCCTTTGGCTGACAAATACACCACCCCAAAACACAATATTCTCTATACAGCACCCTACTGTTCCGTTTATAGTATCTGTTTTTTATGTATTGCTTCTCTCCTTCCCATTTCAATGTCATCTCTAATAAGAGCAGAGACTTTGTTTCACTCACATTATGACCCCTAGCATCTAGCAGAAGCTTCCATAGCAAGCACGCTGTAATATACATGAATGCGTGAATGAAGGAATAAATGAATGACAATGTTAATGCTGCTAACCAAAATCTGCAGAGAAGAAAACTTTCTTCCCTTAACCTCTCAATATCCTTGCATACAATCTTCCATAAACCAAAAAGATTATTTGTTTTAATATGTATTAAAAGTTACCTGGATTATTTTTAAATCTTTATTTTAAAATAATTATTTTAATCTTTATGCTCATAAAATCTACTAGTCACATTAATAAAAAATCTAATTCATAAGTTTTATAAGAAACTAGGCAATGATTTATACTTTCTAATTATCATTCACAGAAATCTACCAAAGAATAAAAAATAGATTCTAACTGACCTTGTGTTTCTCATGTTTCCTCCTTTTGGATTTTTTCTTCTCTCTTTCTTTCTTATGTTTTTTTCTTGATTTTCGGTAGGCTTTCTCATTTTTCTGCTTTTCATCCTCTTTTGTTTCCTTTTCTTGTGTTTCTTCATATCCTCCATCATCTATTTCACCATCTTCTAATTCACCATCTTCTCTATAGAAGACAACGACAACTTTAATTTTAAATGTCAATTCTAAAACAACTCTTATAAAAACATTTTCTTAGTTTACAAACATAATCTTTATTGGGGGTGGGGTGTGGATTTCGAAAGAAAAAAAGGCCATACCAAGAATTTGTTACATTCATTTAAATCAGGGGTTGGTAAACTTTTTCTGAAAAGGGCAAGATAATAAATATTTTACATTTGCAGGCCACCTGTGGTCTCTGTTGCAAATTCTTCCTCTTTTTCCTTTTTTATTCTCCCAACCTTTTAAAAATGTAAGAAGTATTCCCAGCAGCCAAAGTTTGCTGACTGACCTCTGATTTAGATTAAGATTACTGAGACTCACAAAATGAATGAATGAATGAATGCATCCAGTGTTATCCCAAAGTATTGCAATACTTATCATCTACTAAATTACCTTCAAAATGGAAGTTAAACTAAAATACTTTAGAAACAAAACACTCTAACTACAGAAAGGGGTTTTTAACTTAATGGTCCACAAAAGCTATGAAAGGGGAACCAGCTGTGGCTCAATTGGTGGAGTCCTGGTTTGCCACGTGGGGGGCCCTGGGTTCAGTTTCCGGGCCCTCCTCAAGAAGGCGGGCCGCCTCGATAGGGCAGGCCGCCGCGAGCAAGGCAGGCAGGCCGTCGCGCAGTGAGCTGACTCGGCGGGATGCTGCAGCCAGGGGAGACGGGCAGACACAGAGAAATGCAAAAATGGATGCAGCTACAGCAAGCAGCAGGGGGGAGATAAATAAATAAATAAAAGATAAATCTTTAGATAAAAAAAGCTAGGAAAGGCTTTAATATGTATCAATAACATTGATTTGTTTAAAAAAAATAACAGCAATCTATTAATTTTTAGCAACAAAGTAAACTTCCACAGGTAAACAAATTTTAGTATGTAGATATATAACAAAACCCCAGCCACAAAAGGAAAACAATAAATTCTTCAACTGAATCTGTAAAAAACACTCATAATACAAATTAGAGCTGCTGTTCACCAACCCTGACCCAAGGAGGCCTCCCAGGAGACCAGCCATGATGGGATCTTTTCCTTCGCTCTTGGCTGTAAAATGATACTATCTACTGGACAGACATGAGTATCAATAAAATTAGCCAATCTAAAAGAATTCTTCTATAGACAGAATCCTAGAAGTAGAATTGCAGTTTCAGTTTTCATAGTGTACATATTTTAAATTTCTCTCAAAGAAGCCCATACCAATCTACATTTTCACCAATTGTCTATGAAAAGGCCTTTTTTCGCACACTCTTGCCAACAATGATTTTATAATTCTTATTAGATTATGACTATTTAATAGGAAAAATTATATATTAAACATTCTATACATTTCCCTGATAACTAGTGAAATCCATCATCTACTCATGTTTTCTCATAAGAAAAAAAATCGTTATTTTAGGTCAAACTTCATTTTGTGCATTGCCATCCCATTTTTATGCCTCCATTGTTCATGTTCTTCTGACATTTAATATCTTTCACAAAACTCTTGCCTATTCAGAGACTACTCAGCCTATCCAAGTCAGTTCACACCTATACTTTATAAATACACATTCTAGTTTCTTTCTTCTCTAGGTTATCGTGTTATATTGATAATTTTATGCAAATGTGTATATTCCAGTTCATGCCATTTGGGCTTCCCAATGTGTGTGTGCGTGTGTGTGTGTGTGTGTGTACACACGCATGTGTTCATGTGTGTCTGGAATTGGTGTATCTGTATGTGTATGAGTATGAATGTCAAAAAGCAACTATTACTATTCTGAACATAGTGTTCATACATATTTGAGATTTATTATTTCTTTGGGTATATCACTATGAAGTTTACTTTATAATACTCTTTGCCCCCTCCATTTTCCCAGACAATACAACTGGGAGTTGGAAATATTTACATTGGAATAAAAAACAGAATTGTTTTTCTGTAAAAAATATATATATGCACACACACATATAATAAAACCATAACTAGAACTCTACTTTCCAAATACTAGTATTTTTGCTATTATGGAGGCTGAATTTTAGAAACAAACTGACTTTTCTATTGATTATGCCACTTTTAGACATAGTTATTGAAGCCAAAATGTTCATTAATAATATTGAAGCCAAAATGTTCATTAATAATATTTTAAATACAAATTAACCACCTTATATACATAAAATAATTTTAACATCTAATCATACTTCAATAGCACTACAGTTTGAAAAACAGAAAATACTACAATAAGTGCACTGTGGTACTATGACTTTGTATGACTGATAGTAAACAAGACACCCAAACAACGGTGTGCATTTTTAAGATAATTTAAAATTACTAAAAATGTGTAATTTTCAAAATGCAAAACTGATCATGTCATCCACTGGGGATGAAGGAAGTGATTGCAACAAAATTGGCCATGACTTTGGGACTGTGTAACACAGTGAACCATGTGGTAGAAAATGGGCTGTGGTTAACTGTACAAACATGGGAGTGTTTTCTCATGAACTATAAGAAATGTACAACACTAATACATGGTGTGGCAATTTGATATTATTTATGAATTCCAAAAAAGATATTTGATTATGTTTGTAAGCTGGTCTGTTCTTCTGGGCATGATATCCTTTGACTGTTTTAGATTCAGCTCAGATACATTTGATTAAATTATGTTAAGATTAGGTCTTTGATTTGACCATGTCATTAAGGTGTGCACGGTTGAGTCCCCACCCCCTTGGTGGGCTGATAAAACAGATTCTCACACAGAAGTAGACACACAGAGAAGCAGATACATGAGGAAAGAAAGTCGGTTCCATTTAACATGGCAGAGGCCCTGGGAAGAGAGATGAGCCTGATAGTCTACAGCTGACCTTCCTTGTGAAGAGAGCAGAGCAGCTGAGCCTGGAAAGAAACAAGTCCCAGAGAAAGAAAGACGAGCTCTATGCTAGCCTATAGCTGAGATCCAAAGAAGCTAGAAGGGGGCCGGCTGTAGCCCAGTGGATAGGGCGTTGGTTCACCACATGGGAGGTCCCGGGTTTGGTTCCCGGGGACCTCTCCAAAGCGGGCCAACCGCCTTGAGAAGGGCAAGCTGCCGTGGGCAGGGCAGAGCCACCGTGGGCAGGGCAAAAAAAAAAAAAAAAGCCGCCATGGGCAGGGCAAAGCCGCCACAGGCAGGGCAAGTCACCCGCAAACGGAGCAGATCCGCCCATGAATGGAAGCGGAGCCGCCTGTGAACAGAAGCAGACCCGCCCGCGAACGCAGCAGAGCCACCTGTGCAGAGACCTGGCTTGGCGTGTCGCCGCAACAGGGAGACAGAGCAGACACAGAAGAACGCAGAGAAATGAACACAGAAGAGCAAGCAGAAAGGGGGGGATATGTAACAACAACAACAACAAAAAAAAAACAAAGAAGCTAGAACCATGGAGCCTTAAGAGGAAGAAGGAAGGCTGAACCCTTACAGACATCGCCCGCCATCTTGCTGCAATACATGGCAAATGACTTTGGGTGAGCAAGTACCTCTTATGATACCTTGAGTTGGACTCTTTAGGGCCTTGTGACTGTAAGCTTCTATCCCAAATAAATATCTTTTTTTTAATTAATTTTTTTAAATTTATATATCCGCCCTTGCTGCTTGTGCTCACTGTGTTCACTTTTGCTTTGTGTTTTTCCGTGTCTGCTTATCTCCCCCTGCTGCGTCAGCTCACCGCATGGCGGCTTGCCTTTGCCAGGAGGCCCCGGGAACTGAACCCGGGGCCTCCCATGTGGTAAACCAGAGCCCAACCAATTGAGCCACAGCCGGTTCCCCCCAAATAAATATCTTTTATAAAAGCCAACAGATTTCTGATACTTTGTGTCAGCACCCCTTTTGCCTCACTAATACACATGGTGTTGACAATAGGGGGTTGTATGGAAAAAATATATACCAAATATACGCTGTGGACCATAGTTGGTAGTGGGGGTCTGATGATGTTCTTTCATGATATGTGGTGAATGTTCCACAGCAATGTAGGGTATTGGGGGAATGTATGCAAATTCTGCATATTATGCATGATTGTTTTGTAAGCTCACAACTTCTTTAATAAAAAAATATATATATATTTTTTTTTTAAGCTTGACTATAACTTGGTAATTGCTGAAACTGTGGGATATAGAATCCTATAGAGCAGTCATTCTAGTCTCTTTATATGTGTGAAGTTTTCCATAATAAAAAGAATCAATCTCCAATGTTTCCTTTCTGACCTGACAAAAGCCCTTTAAATTTATAATTTAGTCCCTATTACCTTCCAACTCAAGTCTCCAAGCCTTAAATATTGCCTAAAAATTCACGCCATGCTATCCTCGATACCTATGAACCACCTCATTCATCTGGATAATTCCAGTTCAATCTTTAGGACCCACTTTAGATGTTACTTCATCTAAGATGCCTCCTCTGACTACCCAGGTCTAGGTAAGATGCTTCAGCCTAAGTAATTTTCTAATAATGCTCATTTCTCTTATTACTGCACTTTATACATTATGTTCTAATGACTTATTGGTTGGTGAAAGCAGAACATTTAGCTATGTCTTTCACAGTTCTATCTCTAGCACCTAGCATGGTGCCTGGTCATAAAAGAATGAATGTACAATATACATACCCTTTGCATTAAAGAACAGGCACATGATACTACTATATATTGGCTGTGAAGTCAATGTTATTTTTCCCCAGGTTCTGTTACAAAATCAAAAAGGTACATATCCATTTAAACATTCTTGAAAATGTATTGTGAGGCAGCTTGGCATTTTGGCTATTTATTTTAGTTTCCTAGGCTGGTTAAAGACAATACCATGAAATGGATTGACTTAAACAATGGGAATTTATTAGCTTACAGTTTGAGGCCAAGAAAGTGTCCAAGTCAAGGAATCATGAATGCAATGCTTTCTTCATAAAGACCGGCTGCCAGTGATCCTTGTTCATCTGTCACATGGCAAGGTGCATGGTGGCGTCTACTAATCTCTCCCTTCTCTTCCAGATTTCACTGATTTCAGGTTCTTGTTTCCATGGCTTTCTGTTTTCATTCAGTTTATAAAGGACTTCAGTAATAGGATTAAAACCCATCCTGAATGAGGTAGAATACACCTTAACTGAAGGAGCCTCATCAAAAGGTTCAGGACTTACACCCACAGCAATTGATTAGCTTTAAGAACATGGTCTTCTGGTGCACATACAGTTCCAAACCACCATACTCTACCCTCTGGAAGCCCAAAAGACATGTTCTTTCCATATGCAAAATACATGCATTCCATCATAGTATCCACAAGCCCTAGGTCATTTCAGTAACATTACTAAGTACAAAGTCTCATCAAAATTGGTTATAGGTGTGATCTGTCCTGGGGCACAATTCCCCTTGTCTGTGGATCTGTGAAAACTAGAGAACAAGTTAGCTGTTTCCAATATATAGTAGAGTGACAGTCACAGGATAAACACTGCCATTCCCATAGGGAGAAACTAGAAGGAAAAGGTGTGACAGGTCCCAAACAATTCTAGAACCCTGCAGGGCATACTCCATTAGATTTTAAGGTCTGATAGTCAGTTATGGCATGATAGTTTGTCCTTCAGCCCTGATGAAGCAGCAGCCCTACCCCTTCCAAATATTTGTGCAGCAGCCATCCTCTCCCGGAACACTGGGGTAGAGGCTCAAACCTCTTTAAGCATTGGGGTGATGGCCAGAATCTCTGCACTCCCTGAGGAATCTGAGATAACTGGGGTGGTAGCACTGTTCCTGAACAACAGGATGGAAGGCCCGCCTTCTCCAAGTGATTGACAATACTCACCTTTTCCACACATGTGGGTGAGCTCACTCTCTTGGCCAAAGAAGGTGTCTTCAGTCCTGACCTCAGCTTCCACTGCCTACCTTTGAAGTGATTTTACTTCAATCTGTTCCTTTTCTGTCCCTTTTAATCCAGGTTGGCAGTGGCTCCTTTCATAGAGATCTTGCAAAAAACTTAGTTTTCTATGTGGGACACAGGGATCCAATCCATGTGACAGTAGGATTTTCCACAGATCTTCCTGGATAACTGCATTTTCAATCCTGACTTTCCTGGATAACTGCATTTCCAATCCTGAAATGACTGGGTCGTTCCATGCTCAGTTAAACCCTCACAAGGACCATTATTCTCTGGGGACTCACTTTCCAAAAACTCAGAATTTTACAAACCATCAATTTCTGGTATCTTTATGCCCAGGAGTTTAGTTCTCAGCCTATCCCTTTCCTCTTACATTTTACTATAAGCTACAAGGAGAATCCAGGCTTCACTTTCCACATTTAGTTTGGAAATCTCCTCAGCTAAAGATCCAAGCTCATCGCACTCATATCCTGCCTTTCATGTGACATCAGAACTCAATTTTTCCAAATTCTCTGACACTTTAAAACAAAGGTTGCTTTTCTTCCAGTTTGTTATAACACATTCATCATTTTCTTCTAAGGCCTCATCAGAAGTACCTTTAAGCATCCATATTTCTACCAACAGTCTCTTCAAAGCAATCTAGGCCTTTTCTATCAAGTGCCTCACAATACTCTCAGCCTCTATACACTACTCAATTCCAAAGCCGTTTCCACGTTTTTGATATTTGCAATAGCAGCATCCCACTCTCCCAGTACGAAAATGTTTTAGTTTCCTAGGCTGCTGAAAGCAGATACCATGAAATGGACTGGCTTAACAATGGGAATTTATTAGCTTACAGTTTGAGGCCAAGAAAATGTCCAAATCAGGGGCTGGCTGTAGCCCAGTTGGTGGGGTGCCGGTTTACCACGTAGGAGGCCCCGGTTCGGTTCCCGGGGCCTCCTCCAGTGGGCAGACCGCCTTGAGAGGGCAAGCTGCCACAGGCAGGGCAAAGCCGCTGTGGGCAGGGCAAGCCCCTGCGACAGGGCAAGCTCATGCAGGGCAGTGAGCTGACTCGGCAGGTCCCCGCATGGTGGGGGGGGGTGGGGGACAAGCAGACATGAAAGAATGCAAGAATGAACACAGCAAGAACAACCAGAAAGTGGGGGTATATGTAATAAATAAAAAAGAAATCTTAAAAAAAAAAAAAGAAAGAAAGAAAGAAAGAAAATGTCCAAATCAAGGCCATACTTTCTTCCTGAAGACCAGCTGTAGGCATTCTTTGTTCCTCTGTCACATGGCAAGGCACATGGCGCCGTCTGCTGGTTTCTCCCTTCTCTTTCAGGTTTCACAGATTTCAGCTTCATGTTTTCAGTAGTAGGATTAAAACCCATCCTGAATGAAGTACGTCACACCTTGTTTTAGTTTGCCAAAGGGCTTCTGATGCAAACTACCAGAAATCTGTCGGCTTTTAAGAAGGGGATTTATTTGGGATAAAAGCTTACAGTTCCAAGGCCATGAAAAGTCCAAACTTGGGCTTTCTCACTCAAGTCAGCTACTGTTGATCCCATTGTGTTGCCATGTGGTAAAGCCAGATGGCTGCCAAACTCTGTGAGGTTTCAGCCTTCCTCTCCTGGCTCACCATCTCCTCTTAGTTGCTCCACGGGCCCAGCCTCTTGGGGCTTTGTGCTTAAGCAATCCTGTAGTCCTCTGTCTCCTAGCATAGGGCTTGTCCTTTAGGGCTTCTGTCCTTGCAGCTCAGCTGTGGGTGGAAATGGAGTCTTTACTCTCACATGGCAGTTCTCTTTTTTCCTCTTTCTCTCCGTCTACGTGTGAGTCCATTTTCATCAGACCCAGCAAGGGGGTGGGTACTCAACCTGAGTCACGCCTCACTGATGTAGTCCAACAAAAAGCACTACAGCAATTTTAACAGGTAATCTAATCAAATGCCACTCAGCTGAATTTAATGCAATCAAAAGGTACAGTACCCAAAGTAATAGATTACTTTACAAACATAATCTCTCTCTTTTTGGGATTCATAAAATAATCTCAAACTACCACACGCCTTAAGAAGCCTCATCAAAAGGTCCTACTTACTACAGTGGGTTCACAGCCACAGAAATGGATTACATTTAAGAACCTTTTTTCTTTGGGGTACATACAGCTCCAAACCACCACATTGTTTTTTTTTTGTTTGTTTTTTTGTTTTTTTTTTTTAAAGATTTATTTATTTTATTACATATCTCCCCTTCCCCCCCATTGCGGCGACGCGCCGAGACTTGGTCACTGCGCAGGCGCGGCTTTCCCCGCTTGTGGGCGGCTTCTGCTTCCATCACAGCCGGCTTTTCAGTTCGCGGGTGGCTGGCTGTGCTCGATTTGCAGGTGACCTGCCCTGCCCGTGGTGGCTTTTGCCTGTCCGTGGCAGCTTTTTGCCCTGCCCACGGCGGCTCTGGCCCGCCCATGGCGGCTTGCCATTCTCAAGGCGGTCTGCCCACTAGGAGAGGTCCCCGGGAACCGAACCCAGGGCCTCCCATGTGGTTTCCCAGCGAGCTCTTTATCCACTGAGCTATCTAGCCGGGCCCACCACATTGTTTTAATGAAAAGTTCTCAACTTTTATAGAACTAGAAAATCTTATGGCCCAAGAGAAATTTGTGCATATATTCACTAAAAGACAAGTATAAAAATGTTCATAGAAGCTTTACTCATAATAGCAAAAAACTGGAAACCACCCAAATCTTCATCAACAAATAAATGGATAAATTGTGGTATACGTGTATATACGTATACATATACATATACATATACATATACATGAATTAGCCACTGCTACACACAATATGGATGATCTTGAAGGCATAAAGATGAGTGAAAAAATCCAAATACAGGAGACTACTGTATGATTTCATTTATATGCCCTTTAACAGGCAAAACTAGCCAATGGTGCCGAAGTCAGAATAGTGATTATCTCTGGGGGTGAGAGATGGGGGTCTATAACTAAAGAGGTAGTAAGGAGACTTCTGGGGTGTTGAAATATTCTGTATATTGATATGTATGATGGTTATACTATATATACAGATACATAGGTAAAAATTAATCAGATTTTACACTTAAGAATTGTGAACTTTACTGTGTATATTTATACCAGAAAAAAATTAAAATACAAACAAACAAAAATCCTTATGGGCTTTTATCTTCTCTTCTATCACCTCTCTCCTCCAACTTGAGCTCCTTAAACCATAAAAAATTTTATATCATTCTTTCTTTAATAGAGAAGTTGTGGGTTTACATAATCATTCATAAAATACAGGATTCCCATACAACACCCCACCACCAATACCTTGCATTGGTGTGGAGCATTTATTACAATTGATGGAAACACATTTTTATAATTGTAATATTAATTATTGTCGATGGTTTGACTTAGGGTTCATTATTTGTGTGCTGAAGTTCATGGATCTTTTTAAAATTTTACTGTCATATACAATCTAACATTTCCCCTTTTAATCACATTCAGATATATTATTTCAGTGCTCTTATTATGGTCAGAATGTTGTGCTACAGTCACCACCATCCATTACAAAAGCATTTTCATCATTCCAAATAGGAACCCTGTACATTTTAAGCCTTAACTTCCCATTCCCTATGTCCACTCCAACCCCTGGTAACCTATAGTCTAGATTCTGATTCTATGAATTTGCTTATTCTAATTGTTTCAAATCAGTGAGATCACAAAATATTTGTCCTTTTGTGTCTGGCTTATTTCACTCCACGTGATGTGTTCAAAGTTCATTCATGTTGTTGCATGTATCAGAAGTTCATTGTTTTCATGTCTGAATAACATTCCACTGTATGTTTGTATGTTTGTATGATAGATGAAAGATCTATCTGACATGAGTTTTGTGATTTTTATGTTCATCCCAACAAATGGGACTTGGACATTTACATCCTAGATGGCATAACTTATTTCATAATAGTTTCTCTTTACAAATTACTAGTTGTAAAATCCGACGGATTCCTAAATCCCTCAAAATACTTTTATCACTATCCTTTATCCATTATATTTTTACATCTCCTGGAATATATTCAGTTTGCACAAAATCAGTTTATCTACAACCATACCAATTTTTGCTTCATTTGTTTTATCCCTTAAGCCAATCTTAGAATTTATCAAAGCTTTGACCCAACACAAATTCCTTCAGGAGTGGGACTTGGTACAAACATATGAGCAATTTTATTAATTTTAATTAGCTTAACATCCTCTATAGCCCCATTACAACCTTTATAAATTTTGTTTAACTCTATATAATGTGTCTGTCCCCAAAGTTAACTGAGAATTTCTTTTTTACTCACTCTTATTGCAAGTAATTCTTCTTTCATTTCTGAAACTATATGTGGCCATCTTGATCTTTAATTTCTGAATCATCAACATGCTTACTCATGCTTGCCTTATCAAAACCTAATTTGACTGTACAGGTAATAAGTTTATGTAATAATGTAATAATTAGACAGTTTTAGATAGTTCCTCCCCAATTCCTTCAGGGGATAATCCTTCTCTCAAATTATCTTAAGAGACAGTCCCTGGAGAAAAATCTGATATTCCCATTATGCTAGAATTATTAGGGTTCCACTTTCAACTGTGAGAGTCATATACCTTGAAAAAGTTATTTAAAACTGTGTTCCTACATTGGTGCAGAATAAAAATAATACTGCAAAGCCCTAGAAAAACAACAAACAAATCTAAAGTCATTGATCGAAGAAGTTATGCATAACAGTATCCTCCTAGTCTTCCTGTTGGCAAGTCAAGAAAAAATGCTAACATGTCCTGCTGCTCATGGAGTAATACCACAGGGAGAGGTTAACCAATCTACATTCAAACTAAAAGAAGAGACAACTTAGCTATCAAAGTCGGACCCAGGAGGACTCTGAGATCTGGTTTCCTAGTCAAAGTGACTCTACAGTGTTTTCCAGTCTCTCCTTATAAGTCATAGTGACTTTTAATTGTCTCATAATCTCGAGGGTCCTATGTATACTGTACAGCTGTGATTTCATCAGATGATACAAAAATTTATTTTGCAACACAAGGAAAATAAAGTGACTCTGATATTCTATCAGGCTAAATACCAAGGCCTTCAGTCAGAACTCCTACAAAGATAACTCATAAAACAAAGAACATGCAACCTGCTGTTCTATATCTACAGGACTACGAGAGAACCAAAAGGTGGAACTAATAAAATAAAACTGCCAAGTTCCCAGCATGTGCAACCTAAGTCCTAACAGTATGACTTCACAACCCAGTTCAAGCCTCTTTGTACAGCAATACCCGTGCTTTTGTGATAAAAGCAGAATAAAATTGGAAGAATTTCTAAACATGAAATGAACCAATCAGAACTTAACACCTAGAATCCCTTCTGACACGTAATAAGCTAATTTTCCTCTTAGCCATCCCTTCATCTTTCAGCATGGAGGGACACCATCAAGCATACCAATATACACATTGTGGGAAACCCAAAAGGAGAAGAAATAGAGAAAGGGGCAGATATTTAGAGAAATAATGACTGAAACTTCCTAAATTTAGCAAAATACATGAATATAGACATCCAAGACACTCAAAGAACTCCTAACAGTATAAAACCAAATAGATCCATTATAATCAAATTGTCAAATGCCAACCATAAAGAGAAGTCTGAAAGCTGCGAAGAGAAAAGCAATGTGTCACGTACAGGGGAGTCTCAATAAGATTAAGTGCCAATTTCTCATCAGAAACCATGGAGGCAAGAAGGCAGTGGGATGACATATTTAAAGTGCTAAAAGCAAAAAATTGCCAACAAAGAATTCTATATCCAGCAAAACTGTCTTTCAAAAATGGATTAAAACATCCCCAGATAAAAGAAGCTGAGGGACTTTGTCACCACTAGACTAGCCTGACAAGAAATGCTAAAGAGAGTTCTGCGTGTTGAAAGGACAATAGACAATAGATTGAAGCACATGAAGAAATAAAAATCTCCAGTAAGGGAAAGACATGGGTAAATATAAATGCCAGTACTATTGTATTTTTGGTTTGCAAACCCACCTTTTACTTCCTACAGAATCTAAAAGTCAAATGCATAAAGTATAATGGTAAATCAGTGGTTTGAGACTCAATATATAGATAAAATTTGTAACAAGAACTACATAAAGGTGGAGGGCAGATGGGGTATAGGAACATAGTTTGTGTTTACTACTGAAGTTTGATTGGTATCAAAGCAAACAATATTATTATAGATTTAGGACATACATTTAATCCCCATGGTAACTACAAAGAAAATATCAGAGAATATGAAGCTCATAGAGACACAAAGTAGTACACAGGTTGCCAGGGCAGAGGGCAAGGGAAATGGGAATTTAATACATAATAGGTGTAAGGTTTCTATTTGGGGAAAAGGAAAAGTTTTAGTAATGGAAGGTAGTAAGAGTATCACAACATTGTGAATGTGATTAATCCCACATTTTTGGGAGTGGGTGAAGTGGGAAAGTTTATGTTTTATATATGATCCCACAATTAAAAAAAAAAAAAAGAGCAGTTAAAGAGACTATGTCAATTAAATGCAATATATGATGCATGATTGTATCTAATAAGGGAAAATTAAAGGCTCAAAAGGATATTATTGGGACATATGAAAATTTGGAATACAAACTATAAGCTTTATATATTTATGCATTTTCTGTGTTGTTTGAAAGTATTTCAAAATAAAGTTTTTTTAAAGAGAAAAAAAACCACAAAAGAAATATAACATCATTTTACAATAGAACAAGTTTGCTCTTTGCCAAGAGTAATAGTAATCTGCTGAAGCTATTCTTGCTAAAGTGGTGAAATGACTATCATCTGAGTTGATATATGGTATTAGCAGTCAAGTGACACCCCAGAACTCAAACCATCTAAAAAAATATATTAGATATAAGAATGCCCTCAGAAAATTCAACCATAAAACCAAAACAAGGTGAGCCAGGACAGAGAATAGAAACCAGACACAAGGGATGGAATAAAAGATGACTGTAACTAAATTCAAGATATTAACATGCAACAAAATGATTTATCTATCAGATACATTTGATCAGCAACAGAAGCAATGAAAAAGGAGAAGTGAAGAGACAAATATAGGCAGTACCCATATAAGCATTGCCCAGGAAAGAGAATATTATGTGAGGAAGATATATCCAAGTATCCACTTGACAAGTTATATTATGGAAAGGAGAATATTGCTTTTTAAAGCCTGATGCCGGGCCGGCTCGATAGCCCAGTGGATAGGGTGCCGGCATACCACATGGGAGGCCCTGGGTTCCCATGAGAATGGGAAGCCGCCATGGGCGGGCCAGAGCCGCCGTGGGCAGGGCAAAAAGCTGCCACGGACAGGGCAAAAGCCGCCATGGGCAGGGCAGGTCGCCCGCGAATGGAGCGCAGCCAGCCACCCAGGAACTGAAAACCGGCCGTGAATAGAAGCAGAAGCCGCCCACAAGCGGGGAAAGCCGCGCCTGCGCAGTGACCAGTCTCGGCGCGTTGCTGCAGCGAGGGGGAAGGGGAGATATGTAATAAAATAAATAAATCTTTAAAAAATAAATAAATAAATAAAGCCTGATGCCCTTTGAACCTCAGTCACTTATAATAATCAATTCCCTTGGTCTCATCCCAAACTATTCTTCCTTAAGCAACTTTTAATAATTTGGTTTTCCATACAACATTCTACATGGAAACAATACACTCCCCAATGCAAACATCTGGTCATTTTAAGTAAATTGCCATTTTGTTGCATATATATATTCTCTTGTAATGGGGATATATATAAAACCTTGAATAAAAATGTGGGCTCCGGTGTCAAATTACTTGAGTTCCCAGTGATTTACTCTGTGACCTTGGGAAATTTACCAATCTCTTAGTGTATATCTCCTAATTTGTAGAAAGGGGAACTAATAATAGGACCTACTTCCTAGGGTTGTTATGAAGATTAAATGAAATAATTCATGTAAAGCACTTAATACAGCTCCTGTCATATTGTTAAGTGCCAAATAATTCTTAGCCATGTTAATTTTAAGCATAAATTTAGCATTCCTGAGACTGAACAGTTTATGTTGCACAACTTCAGGAGGCATGATGCACAAAAGACTATCCCAATGGTCCTGAAATGAAGGCTTGAAAGGGTGAATTCAAGGTCAACCACCCCCTGTAGGGTTCTTTATCACCCAAACTGCCAAGCTGTCCAGGTGAAACCTGCTTCACCACATAACAAGGGGTCACAAAACTCAAGATGCCTAGAATGGTTAGGCAGGCCACCTAAATGAAGGAAGCAGACCTCAGGTGGTGAGCTTGCAAAGAATGCAAAGAAAGCACGGGGACTGTGCAAAGGACACAAGTCAAGCCTAAAAGCACTCAAACAAAAATATTTCAAAGCAACCTGTTGGGCAAACAAATGTGTGCATAGATTTTAGGTCTGAAGGCTACCAGTTTGCAAATCCTGTAGCACCCTCCCTTTCATTCAAATTTTAAAATGTCCTAATTTAGTATAGCCTGTAGCCTATTTTCAACCCTTACTTTCCTTTATCTGCTCTGTGATCATTCCTTCCCTGAAACTTTCTCCTCCCTGGGCTTCCAGCAAATTTCTGTCCTCTTCACGGTCTACTACACACATAGCTGGGTCATCTCTCATTCATGTCAACTAACATCTTTATCCCCTGTTCTAGCAACTCTAAGAAATAGCTCATGAAGTTTTGTTTGCTTCCTCGTTGCCAGTGTTTTTGATCAGGTCTTAATCATTCTTTTTATAGACATTTGCAGTAGTTCTGACTCATTCTTTTCTCTCATCGTATCAACAGATCCTATTGGTTCTACCTCCAAACCACATCCAATAATCAATATTTTTCATCCCCCTAGCCTAAACCATCATCACTTCTCTCTTAGTGTAGCAGCAGCTACCCTTTCACCACCCTTGTGCAAAAGCCAGTGGGATCCTGTCCTTCTTCAAACCCTCCAATTGCCCCCACATCACTCAATGAAATCCAAGGTCCTTACAGTGGCTTACACAACACCCTGGTTATCTCTAACTTCATCTCTTACTACCCTCCCTCTCACTCACTCTCTTCTCTAGCCACTTTGCTCCCCTGTTTTTCCTTAAACACATCAGCCTCATTTCTAGCTTTAAGATTTTCCACCTCTTGTTCCAACTTTCTGGAATGCTCTTCCCAATTGCCCTCTTACTT
>PVKH010012530.1:0-17233 GCA_004027955.1 Chaetophractus vellerosus
AAAAACTTCCCGGATAATTCTAGTGTGCAGCCAAGGTTGTGAACCATTGACCTTAGATAAACATAACAAAGCTAAGTACCAAGGTATTAAGAGGATAATAAGTATACCAAAATTTTATTTTTATGTGAATATTTTAGTAGAAATTCCCATTTTATAAAATGCAAGTCAATGATAAGTGTTACATCATATGCATTGGCATTTTGCAGTCTTCTGTGTTTCAATTGCAATTGATTAATTAAAAAACACAGCATGTTTCCACCCATCAGAGAACAAAAATTTTTTTCAATTATCATAGTAGACTACCAATTTACACTTTTATCTAAAATCTATTTTTGCCAAGTTCCTCGGTTTTGACCTAGTCTATGAAAACAAATTTCCTGCATTAAAATGCTGAGTAGAAACAAAATGACATATCTAGTAATAAATAACTAGTCTCTTGGTTTTTCTTAGGTACTTCAAAATCCCTGATTCAATAGCAAAGGGTGTTTTCAAAAATCAAATCAATAACATACAAGATGCCAAAACATTCAGTTTAATTCCTCAGACAGCTTTCTCCTCCGAGGTGTCAGTAATGGAAAGGAAAGTTGAAAAAATTCCAACAAAATTTTATATGGGTTCACTATGTGTTTTTGTTTTTAAAACTTGACTTGTATTAGAGCTAAAGGTAGAATGTTATTCAGTAGTAACTTCTGGGTCCATCATTAGTCATTAGCTTATTTTACAATATAGAGGCAAATGTTCAGTGTGAAACAGAACCAGATAATTTATGTTATCTCAGGAAACAAATTGTTTAAGTTAGGACATACACAAAGGCTGCCACATAGGAGTGATTTTTTGCTTATTCCATCAGTTAAATTTAGAAGTGAGTATGGGGTGGGAAATGAGTATAGACTGTTTTCCATTTTATACCATTACATGCATTGCTTCCAATCTACTTTCTTAAATTCTCTACATCAATCCCCCCCATCTCTTTCTCTCTTTTTAAAGCAGTCTTTCCTTTGTATTTTTTTGGGGATTCCCCAGCCTTTCCTTTTGTTAATCAAACTGCATTTTCATGATAATAGGCCTATCAATCTACTTAGTTTATTTATTCATCCCTTAATCCACCATTTGTGCTATGGCAGTTAATTCTATTCTAGTCAACTGTTATACCACAGATAATGGCTTGTGACATCAGAACTTTGAAAAGAAAGGACACCTTGATTTCTTTATTGATAGATCAAGTAGTTTGTTTCATATTCCAACTTTCTTTGAGCAAAGTGTCATCATCAACAGGGCAACTTAGTTGTAATAAAACCAAAATCTTGTGTCTCTGGGTAGTCCCTCTTCATCTCCTTCCATCCTCTCCTCATCTCCCACCAGCTTCTTTCACCAGGTGTCTGAGAACTTGCTCTAAAGCAAAGTCAAATACTGAGCCACATTTGGAGGTTGGAGAATCTGAGTAATAAACTCAGATTCTAGTGCATTGTTTTCAACAAGTACTATATATTTTATTCCTTCCTTTCGTCTAACCTGCCTTTTCTTCTTTTTACTCCCATTGTCTTGCTCTTTTCTCCATTTTTTTCCCCTCTTCCTTCCTCTTTCACCTTTCCCCTGTGCTTAACCTGTGCCCATGGCCAGTGATCCCTAAGCATTGCTGATTGTCACCAGTAGCCTTCTGAATGGTCCCAATGCCCTCTGAGAGGTGCTAGGCCAGTGAGCCGCCTCTCAGCTCAGAACAGTGGAGGGCTGTGATGGTTAAAGAGGTAAGTCCTGAAAGTGTCAGGGATGCCAGATGGGACCCATGCTGTGGATTTTCTTTATGGTGGTTTGTAAACCAGTTTCAAAAATGAATACTCTAAAATGTCTGGGGCATTGGCAACGAAGAGTGGAGCCACTCGAGATAACTATTTTGAAATGGACAAAGTTAAATTGGGTGTGTGTCAGAACAAAAATAACGTAAGGAGTTTCCCTGTCTTTCCCTTTTTCTCCACATGCAAAGAGAATTCTGACTTGATCTGTTTGGCTTCCCACTCTTCCTCCTTGGTGGGTCCTGACCTTTTCAATGAAGAGCAGGGAGAAAAGAAGAGAAAGGCAAAGAGCAACAGGAACTCAGGAAAGAATTTTCTCAAGATTTAATAGGATGAAATGTAGCAGCAGCTGCAATGTGAGAGAAATGTGTACAGGAAAATCAGAGGAGTTTAATACCCCCGCTTTGTGGTTTTGACATTCTTCAAAGTATTCAGGACATGCAAGCAAAGAACTTGAATTACTTAAAAATTATTGTTTGTTTGCTAGACTAGATTTCTTTGACCTTGACACTGCCCTGCAGCTGCATAGAGTGATGGCTCTATAAGCTTAACAAATGTTTGTTAAAACAACTAAACAACCCTGACTTCTGGTCTAGTTGTTGAAACAGTCTTGTTCCATTATCATTATACCTTGAATAATCCAAAGTGTCATCAGGCCAGGGACAAAGAGACATTTACAGGAAAATAAATGGTTCTTTGGTTGACTCTTATCCATGAGGCCTTCAGCACACAGGGTTCTAGTTGTTTCTTATTCACCAAAAGTGGAAACAGTTTCTTAATAATTGCTCCAGAAAAACCTAATGATCCTATAGTGAAAGCACTATTTTCATGCAATTTCACTCATCTATCAATATACAAGTTAAAAATTAGAAGAAAAAAATGTTTGTAAACATGGCTGGCTGTCACAAATCATTTTTTTTGGTCATTAAATGTTATAAAAATCTATATTGTATATTATGTTCTTTAGTCAAATGTTTTGTCATTGAAAGGCTGTAATGGTTTGGCAGTTTTATGTAATTATGAATTCCAAAAATATATATTGATTTGTGCTTGTAAACTGATCTGTTAATCTGGGCATGATTAGGTTATGATTAGGGCGTTAACTGCCACGTCAGTGGGACGTTGAGCTCCACCCCTTGGTGGGTGTGGTCTCAAGAATAAAGGCTAGGCAGCAGATTTGAGTGGCAGAGATTTGAGAAGCAGTTCTGATGTTGGAGTGAGCCGATAGCCGGATAGTTTACAGCTGGCCTTGTGGAGAGATGCAACACATAGAGAGCCTCAGGTCTACAGCTGAACTTGTGGAGGAAACAGAAGCTAAGACCGGAGAGAAACGCAGCCCCGGGAACAGAGGAACCTGGAAGCCTGAACACTGGAGACGTCAGCAGCTGTCTTGCTCCAACACATGGACTTTGGTGAGGGAAGAAATTTTTGCTTTGTGGCCTGGTAACTGTAAGCTTCTACCCCAAATAAATACCCTTTATAAAGACTGACCCATTTTTGGTGTATTTCAAAAGGCACCCCTTTGGCTGACTAAAACAAAGGCCAATTTCCAAATATTTTCCATGCTGTGGCTACAAAACAATCAATTGCCTTCTACCATGTGTGTAAGTTGGGATAACTAATACTAGTGAAGTAGGTCTTCCAGATTGACCCTTACAGTTGTTCCTCTCCACCCCCCAGGTTGAGGCAAGGCTAGAGCCCTGGTGGGAATCTAGTTTCATGAGTGACCACAGAGCTTCTTAGGAAAGAACTTTTCCTAAGGTCAGAAAGAGCAGATGTGTTGGATTTGCAGAAAATGGACGAAGGCAGAAGGGATGAGTGATTCTGAGTTTCACACAGTATCTATTACACATATTTAACATTGGACTTCTTCAACCTGAGTCCTAGAGCAAGAGAAGATTTAAAAAGAAAAGAAAAGAAATGAGTCATCAACTGAAAGCTTTAGAACAGATATCAACACTCTCATGCACTTTCCATTGTATTGGCAATAACATGAGGCAGTACCTGTGACTCACACATCATGGCCCTTGACAACTGGCACATGGAAACTCACTACAGATACTGATGGAGGTCAGAAGAGTGGTGATACCTTTGATTCTTTGGTGGAGGCAGCAGAAGGGAGATATCAGATGGAAGGAATGAGTAGCAGAAAGAGTGAGTCCTCTCAGAGCAACAATAAAAAAAATGTCGGAGTCATCCTGGACTCTTTGTCTCTTGTACCCCAAATCCAATCCACCGACACATCCTGTTAGCTTTTCTTTCAAACATATCCAGAATCTGAACAGTCAGTGTGATCACGTTAAAACATGTCAGACCAAGATACTCCTTTATTGTAAATGCTCCAGTGGATTTCTATCTTGCTCTGAGGAAAGGCAAAGTTAGTAATGGTCTTCAAGTCACTGCAGTAGACTTTAAGGGCTTAATGAATCTTCTGATACCCCCACTACCCTACTTTAACCCTCTGAACTCCAGCCCCAGTGCATTTGCAATTAGTTTCCTCTGCTAGAACACTTCCCCATTAGGTATCCACATGACTCACTCCTGTAATTTTTAGATATTTGCTCAAGAACTACCTTTTTAGTGAGATCTTTCCTGACCACACTATTTAAAATTATAAAACCCTCCAAATCACACACTGTCCCCTTTCCTTGCTTTTTTTATTTTTAGATTTTTATTTTGAAATACTTTTGAGGCAGGTTAGTTTAGGGAAAGAGGGAATACTGAGTCACAGCTGGGACCCAGCAGAGAACATAGCCATGAGACCCCACCTGGAAACCCCCCTGAGAAAAGGCTGCTACTAAGAACAAAACTGGAAAGACCCCATTGAGACCCTGGGCTCAAGAGGAAGCCCAGAATAACTCTAAACAAAAGTCCTCCTCATTGGTCCCCTGAGAGCTAAGAGGTAGGGATCATAAGGCAACCAATCAGAATAGAAAACAGTTGCCCCCACCCCCAACATTAGGAAAGGGGGTGAGGAAAGGCCTTAAAAAGGCCTAACCTGAGGCCCCGCACATGCGTCTCATTTTGTAGCATGCCTGTACCTGTGTCTGGGGTGTGTACTTTTTTCTTTTCCCTCCTTTCCCAGTAAACTCTTTATTTCCTTGCCTACCCTATGGCCTGTCCTTAAATTCCTTTATGTGATACAGCCAAGAACCTAGAATCCAGAACCCAGAGAATTCCAACACTTTCAAAGTTATAGGACAGCTACAAAAATGATACAAACCCATACAGAGAATTCCAACAAACCCTTATCCCCTAGATATCAGACCCACCAATTTTATTTTATTTTATTTATTTTTATTTTTTTAGGATACATTGATATACATAAATGTTACACAGAAATTTTAGGAGTACCCATATGCCCCACCTCCTATACGTCCCACAACCTCCCACATATACATCCTTCATCAGTGTGAGACAGCACCTGTAATAGATATACACATTTTGGGGCTTTGCCACCATGCATGGACCACAGTTCAGACTGTAGACCACCCTCTCTCCCACACAGTTCTGCATGATACATGATGATGTAAAATGGCCTATATCCTCCATTGCAACATCACCCAAGACAATTCCCAATACCAAAAAAGCCCCTGTATTACAACTGCCCTTCCCTCTCCCTGCCCCCAAAGTGTCCAGTGGCCCCTGGCTCCACATGATTTTGTAATTTCTTCCATTGCATGCCCACCAATTTTAATATTCGGCATTTGCCATATCATTCTTTTTATCCATCTATCAATCTATCCATCTAGCTATCTGCCTGTCTATTTATCAACCCATCGATTGTGTAAGTTGTATACATCTTGCTCCTTGAACAGTTAATACAGCCATGTACATTTCCTAAGATCAAGGATATTTGCTTATATAAGTGCAGTTATGAATTTCATGAAATTTAACAGTGGTATAAAATTTATAGTCTATATTCCAATTTTTACATATGTCCCAAAAATGTCCTCTTAGGCCTTTCCTCCTTCATTATTAGATCCTGTCCAGGATCATGTATTTAATTGTCTTTGTCTTTTTGGTTGTTCTTTCTTTTCCTTTCTTTCTTTTTTTTAAATTGTGGGAACATTTATACAGCATAAACTTTCCCATCTCAACTGCTTCCAAGCATAGCATTCAGTGGGATTAGTCACATTCACAATTTTGCAGTGCCCTCACTACCTTCCAATACCTCAATACCACTTCCCATCACCTCAAACAAAAACTGAACACCTAGTATTTATTACTTCTCCATTCCCTCTAATTCCTGTCTCTATGAGCTTACATTCAAGAGGCTCCGAGGTGGTCCTCAGCTGGCTTCATTTGCTTGGCATGGCAGAATAGAAAGACATGCTGAACTAGGCTAGGAAAGAAAAGAGGATTTATTCACAAGTGGGATACCAGAAATGTATAATCTCAAATCAGCCTCCTTGAACTGCAGAAATTCTAATATTTTACACCACCAGGATGCTAATGAGTAATTGAGTTCATTCATTAATAAACATTAAGGGGTTGAACATGGTGGGGTGGGTACCAAACCAGAGTGAGTTAGAGATCAAGGTTCTGGGATAGGAAAGTACAGAGTAGAGGTTAGTCCCAAGGTTTTCCATATGGATATTAAACAGGAAGGTGGAGTGGTAACCATCACAAGGGCACTATATAAAAAGGTGAGCCTAGTTCTAAAATAACTGTAAACAAAGATAAGTTCAGTCTAGAATTACCAAGACAATAGTAAGTATACTCAAAGTAGAGGCTAAGCTTTGAAAAACCATAAACAGGGGTGAGACCTGTTTAGAATGACCATCGTAATAGCAAGTCCAGGCTAAATCCAGTTTCAGTGTTTCCTGATATTAACCTTTGACTATTCTATAAATTACTGAAAGTAAAAGGCACCTAAATAATGATTTAGTAATCATAATTATTTGTTAAATCTTAACTGTTCATTACAAAAGGTCAGTACAATGCCTCAGTATCTAAGCTATACTGTTTCTTTTAGTACTGCAGCATATTCTCCGGTATGTTCTTTGCAGTTACCGTGGGCCTTAAATTTAACATCCTAAATCTCTAACAATATCATTTGCTTAGATACCAGCTTAACTTCAATGGTGTACACAAACCATGTTCCTTTAACCTTCCATTCCTCCCACTTTTTGTTCTTTGTCAATGTTTTCCTTTAGCTCTTTGAACATATTTAGGACCATTATTAAAAGTCTTTGTTTGGTGTATCCTAGGTCTGGTCCTCCTCATTGGTGGTTTCTAATGCTTTAATATTCATTGCCTGGGCCATTACTTATTGTTTCTTTGTATGCAAAGAAACCTTTTGTATGCAAAACTTTTGTTGAAACCTGGACATTTTGATATTTTAATGTGTTATCACTGGAATTTGGATATTGACACTTTGTTCCAGCTAGTGTTATGACAGAGATTTCCTTGAATGCAGGGAGATAACAAAACAAAAAAGGAACAAAAGAAAATACCTTTCCCTGTCTTTGCAGATTGACCTGTGCAAGTGCTCTCCTTCAGAGCTTATCTATACAATGAGTTTAAAGAATAGCTCCAGACCAAAATGTAGAGGTCACCCTGATCTTTTCTGTACATGTGCCTTCTTGGGTATGTGCAGATGGTCCTAGGAATTCCCCTGTTTACACAGATAGGAATGTCCCCTGTTCTCTAAGAAACAGCTTCCTCATAGTCCTGGGCACTGTATTCTATATCCTACAGCCAGAAATCCCTTGTCCCAGGCAGCCACTTGACTGCTTTTCCACAGTGTTCTGTAGGAGAACTTTATGACCTACCTACCTTCCACGTGCAATGCAAGTTCTGGGATGGCAAGTCCTTCAGGTTACCACCAGACAGATTGGGCCAGACATACATGCTCCTGCTATGTGTACAAGGGTTACTCTGCTCCCTCCAGAGCCATGGCCAGGAGTCCACACAGTGAACATGGGCAAGTTCCAGGCCAAGCCAACAAGACCTGGGTGAGGCTCCGGCCAGGGAACCATGAGATCTGACCACTTTTATTTATTTATTTATTTATTTATTTATTTATTTATTTATTTATTGTCTAAATACATACATTTCTCAATTAAATGTACTAGATACATATAATTTTTTTATCAAACAATATGTTACGCAATATATTTGATTCATAGTAGCACAATCATACAGTATTTGTCCTTTTGTGATCTGACCGTTTTTAGGTAGTCTTTTTGTAGACTTGGTGCTCACCCTGTTAATGCAGCCCTTTACCTGTTTTCTGGAGCTTTGAGAAAGGTGTTTATGCCACTTCTTGCTGGTTGTTCAAAGCTTCTGTGGGGACATGGAACTCTGAAGTGTCTCACTCTGCCATTTTGATTGGGGTAGGACCTCCCTGCTTTTTTTTATTCTTAGCATTCATATTATAAAATTCAATATATTTGGCTTATTTGTTTATTCCTGTTTCTCCACATACTCAAATGAAAGCTGTATTATGGGAAGGATTTTTGTTTGTTTGTTTACTGTTGTAGCCCTTGTACAAGAACAGCATATGGCATATAGTTGGCTCTCAATATTTGTTTAATGAATAATAATGATGATGTTTATTGAGCTCTTACTCTATACCAGTCACTCTGATCATTCACACATTATTTCATTTAATTCTTACAACAGCCTTTCAAAGTTAGGGTTTCAGAGGTCTCCAAGACCACCCCTAGATTCAATGATTCACTAGGAGGACTCAAAGGTCTTAGCATATAGTCTAACTCAAGGCTAAAATTGATCACAGTGAAGGGTTATAAAGCAAAATCAGCAAAGGGACAAGGCATATGGGGTGAAGTCCACAGAAAACCAGGTGCAAGCTTCCAAGAGTCCTCCCCTAGTGGAGTCACACAGGATGTGCTTAATTCCTCCAGCAACTTGTTATGCTCACATGTGAAATGTTGTCTATAGGGGAGTTCATTAGAAATTATGTATGTAGGATTTTTATTGGGAGCTGGTCTTTAGGCACTCTCTACCTAGCATGTAACGAAGTTCCAGACTCCTGAAAGGAAAGCAGATATTCAGTAAATTTTTTGGTGCTACAGTTTAGGTACAGTGAGCCACTTTTATCATTTAGGGAATAGTAGGAATCCTTCCAAAATCCAAGTTCCCAGAAACTAATCAATGGCCAACCTCGCAAGTAGGCCTTTCTAATGATAATCATCACAGAGCTGCTATATTAACTCTTCTGTACAACAGGTATGCTTTTATAACCACTTTATATATGACGAAAAAGGAGTCTTAGACAAGTCAGCTGGTTACTCAGGTAGCAAGTGGTGGAATTGAAATTTAAAAACAGGTTTCTTTGGCTCTTGAGCCTGTGAATTAGCCTGTACAGTACAGTATACTGAGAGTTTTATAAAAGAAATTTGAGACACACTATAGTCCTAGGAGAACAGGTAGATATATTCTGAGAAGTGCTTTTTGTGCTTTAAATTTTTTTTTTAAATCTTTCTTTTGTAGCTCTTTTTACCTTGGGCTTGGGCAGCCCAGGCAATGCAAGTCATGTTAAATGAATGTAGGAAACTTTGTCACAAATGAGGAGAATGAAGAAACCAGTGTGTCATAGGTATAAATCCTCAGAAAATATCTGAAAATTAGAAGAGACCTTGGAGCCTTGATTTGTCCCAGATCTTGGAAGTAACAAAGTAAACACAGGAAAACAGAACCTATTTTAAGGTGCTTTAAAGAGAAAAATAAATTCAGGGAAATAGGAGAATGTGAAATTGTTGATAGGACTGGAGAAGCCAAGGTCAAGAAGCTAGCACTCACTGACTTTCAGATAATAACAAACAATTGCAACCCACAGGTCAGCAAACTGTGACAAATGCCTGCCCAGAAGCCCCGCGGCTCTGAGGCTGGTGATTATCAAAGGAAAGAGTTTGGCTGCTGCAAAAACTCCTATCTTCCAAGCTTGCCTCTACTGCCAATGGACAAAGAACGCCCTTTGCCTCTCTTCGGCTTCTACATATTGCACAAATGCAATTTGTTGGCAGAATAAAATCGTATTCAGAACTCTGGAGGTGATGAAATCCAGAGAACATAGTTCCCAGCCTTCTAGCACCATTGATACATGGGCCAGCATAGAAAGTGAGGGAATGAATGCCAACAAACTATGTTCAGTATAGTGGAGTTATACCACCAGAGTGGATTAAAAAGCCACATTAGGTTTTTCTGTTTGTTTCCTTCTTTTCAACTCTTGCCAATTGTCTCCTATAGGCTTCAGTCAAAGTTTTTATTAATTATCAGAAATGGGACAATTCCTGGTTTGGTACCCACTATAGCGGCCTCACCTATCTCATGCCCTGGGACTCCATGGACACATCTTCAAGGTCATATCATTTCACATTCTTGGGGAAAAAAACTCTTGATTTCCCTGATGCTCTGGCTCCATCTTGGTTTCAATGCTGACCAAGGCCACTTCTACTCATATGCCCCTATGAAAGTACCAAATTGACTACAGGTTCTTTCCCCTCTTGCTTGTGGATTCTGGTCTGAATGGTACATATTATGAGGGCAGAAGAGCAGGAATGTTAGCAGAAATATGGACTGTTTTCCTTTCCTCTAGAGTTTTGTCTTGAAAAGTTACCCTGGAATCAGGTAAAGAAAATGAAACAAAGGATCAGAGACTCACAGAGCACAAAAACACAAATCACAGATTTAAAAGAAAAATCTGTTCTGACAAAAGAGATTCCTGAAGAAAAAAAACCAACTCTCAGCTTTTAGACTCTAAAAGATTTCACTGGATTCACTGTGCTGCTATCTGACAGCCCCACAATATGATGCTTCACTCATCATAGTCAACAAAGGAGATTGTGGGAACTGATTTTTCTGGTCTTGAGCTCCTCCTCCTCTTCATACTGGATTTCTTTTGTTCACTTTGCTGTTTTTAGGTGCAAAATAGCTCAAATCCCCTACATTTTCTAAATGCAGACCATAAAATTGTGAGCAACACAAAGTTACGTAAGAAAAGAAAGTAAAAAACAAATTATAAGATTAAAGTGCAGGGCAACTGTGGATTTAATGTATTCCTTAAAATGCAAAAACAATATGTCAAAATTGATTAAATATTTATGTAATAACTGTCTCCAGGGCCACATTCTGGGGTGACATTCTTAACCATACCCAAGCCCTCAAACTGCTCCTTTTTCCTCAAGGTGACTAACATTCTTGGTATAGTGGGTTGAAATGTGTCTCCCCAAAAGATATGCCCAATTCCCAATCCCCAGAACCTGTGAATGTTACCTTCTTTGGAAATAGGGTCTTTGCAGATGTAATTAAGGGTCTCAAGATGAGATCACTCTAGATTTAGGGTAGACTCTAAATCTGAGGACCAGTGGCCTCATAAAATGCAGAAAAAGAAAAGACACAGAGACACAGGAGAGAAGATGATGAAGACAGAGGCAGAGCCAAGAGTTATGTGTCTACAAGCCAAAGAATGCCAAGGATTGCCAGGCAGCCTCCCGAAGCCAAGACTAGGAGAGAGGCTTGGGATCACTTCTCCTTCAGAGCCTCCAAAAGGATCCAGCCCTTCACACAAGTTGAATTTGGACTGTTGGCCTCCTGAACTGTGGGAGAAGAAATTGCTCTTGTTTTAGCCGCCCAGTTGTGGCAATTTGTTACAGAAGCCATGGGCAGCTAACAGCCTTAGTAATTCTGCTCCTCTCCCATTGCTAGAGCTCACTTTGCTATACTCAATACTGCTGCCTGCAGTTTCATTATAACAGGGTTTAGGAGACTTTTTCTGTAAAGGCCCAGATAGTAAAAAGATGTTTTAGGCTTTGCGCCTACCTGGTCTCTGTCACTCCTCAGCTCGGCCCTTGTAGTACAAAGTTAGTGGTAGACAATAGGTAAGCAAATGGGTATAGCTGTGTTCTAATAAAACAATTTACAAAAACAGGTGGCAGGCCAAATTTGACCCCTCGGCCATAGTTTGCTTTTATGTGTTATAAATTTGCATGATGGCTAGCTGGGATTTAGGGTTCTGTGAGCAAGAGTGAAACATTCTTCCACCACCCTCCTCCCCTTATATAGGGGTACGTGTCCAGGAACATTTATGAAAGTAAGGTTTGGCCTCTAGGAAGAAATGAATTTTGTCCTTGAGAAGAAGGAATTAAAGGCCCTGATGAATAGTTTTTGTGCATCTCAGGATTATGCTGATATGTCAACATATACCTAATAGACCTTCACATGCTGTTTCCATTCTTGGAATACTTGGTCCCACCTCCTCCAACTGTGCCTCATTCACCTGTCAACTCTCAGCTTAACCCTAACTTCCCTAAGAAAGACTCTCTGATCAACACTCCTGAGAAAAGACCACAGACTCAAATTTTGACATATGGATTTGTCGTTTATTGAAATCTCTGGTAAATGACAAGAAAGAAGATTGACAATGGGCTGGAAGCTGGGGACTGTCATGCCTTGGACGTAACACTCAGAACAATCAAAACAACCCCAAATTTCTCTCAAACCTCATCTTTGGGATCCACAGAGAAGGGAGGGCTTGTACTCAGCAGGAAACAAACTCAATAGGCTGTTACATTTGAAAAGAGATTCAAATTGGTATTTTGAAAACAAAAGGAAGTCGCAGTTGATAAAATTATATAGGGCAAGCCCTTGGGACCCTTCAGAGCCAAAAAACCTGTGCCCTACTTCCTCTTTAAGCGCCCTCTTGAGTTTCCTCTTGATATCTTTTGAAATTTGAAATCCCCACCAAGGTGGCTGACCCCGGCAGTCAATCAAGCCCCTAGTTCATTACATTTGATTCAATACAAAATAAAGCCCACCTACCCTAATCCCACCCCTATAGGACGGACAAACCCCTGTCTAATCAATAGGAGTCAAGTTAACTTCCTTTTTAGGGCTATAAAAATCATCTGCCATTGCTGGAAGATGAAAGCTACTTCTGTCTTTGCAAGTGATTAGGCTTCCTTGCTGCAGCAAAACTTTTGGAGTCACAAATAAAATGTTGTAGTCTGCAAACTCAGCATTTTTTGTTTTTTGTTTTTGACACAGTACTCTTTCCAAAGACTAAGCAAGACTCAAGAGACTATGTCATTAAAAAATGGTCATGATGAATGTTCAAGGGAATAAAACATTAAGGATTTTTTCATTTCTATTTAATTTTTAGAAAATATAAAGTTCTCTTGATTATGGAGGAGCTAGCTTTACCCTCATAATGCATTCTTATATCACCCATACTTTGTGTTTATAGTAATTAAAATTACAAATAAACGATATACGTATAATTTTATGTTAATGACTTTCTTTTGTACTTGTCTGTAAGCTCTGTATGGGCTGAGGCTGTCTTGCTCATTGCTTAGCAGACCAGGCACATAGAGATGCTCAATAAATATTTGATAGATGAATAGATTAATTAATTATTAATAGATTAATTAATTAGTTAGGAATTGTGACAGTTTTTCTTTCCCTATTGTAACTCAGAGTTAAGAATTAACAAGTGATAATGATTATGGAAGCATTATATAGATTTTAAAAATTCTCCAGTATATTATAGAATAGCCAAAAGTTAATACCTGAAATTACAGAAACTGGTTAGACTGACCTCACCCTATGTTTATGGTCATTTCAAACTAGGCTCACCCTAGCCTAGGTTAGCCAAAGCTAGGTTAGACGGTGGCACTCAGCATGGCCTCCGTCTCTAGCAGGATCTTGTTCTGGTTGGAGTGCTGGCCAAAGAACTTGACGCTGAGGCTGTTCACGGGGTACAGGACTGGGACCAGGGTGATGCGAGGGATGGGGCGGGTGGCCAGCTTGAAGCGGCTCGGACTGGCGGCTCCACTGCCAGCACCTCCAGGAACAGCTTGGCCTGCGCTTGCTCAGGCAAGTCCAGATGCCGCCGCCAAATGGGAGATAGTAGAAGCAGCCGCTCTTGTTTTCGCTCCGAGCCTGACTGAAGTGGCCTGGTGGACCACGCTCATGTCTTCCAACACCGGCGCCATGTTGTGGGTATCCCAGATGCTGTACATAGCGCTCCAGTCTTGGGGGATCTGGCTCACACTTTTGTATATCTGCTATTGTGATGATAATTCTAGACTGATCTTACCTTTGTATATGGTCATTTCAAACTAGGACCTGCTATTTTGATGATTATTCCAGACTGGACTTACCTTTGTTTATGGTTATTTCTATGGAAATGGTAAACACTCCACTGCCAGCCCTCGGTGCCCTTCCCTCCCCCCGCCGTTTGAAATCTATAAAAACCTTAAATTCTTCAGACTCGGGGTGACAGACTTTTAGGCCCTTAGGTCATCTGAACTCCTTGTGCTATGTGCTAGCAAACAAAACTCTCATTTTGGAACCCTAGTGTCTCAGGAATTGGTCTTTGAAGTGCATTAGGCAAGAACCCACTGTGAGCACTATGCTTTGACCCTAGTAGTTAACTGTCTTATTGGATCTGATTCTTGAAATGGATTTGTTCTAAATGACTCCCCTTAAAGCAGGGGTTCTTAACGTTTTTTGTTCCACAGACTCCTTTGCCAGTCAGGTGAAAACCACAGACCCCTTACTAAGTTCACACTGTGTGTTATTTAATAAATGTATCACACCTGCACCAGCACGTCCCCACAAGAATAATGTTTCTTGAATTTCAGTTCAAGCTCATGGACTTCTTGTTAAGAACCCCTGCCTTAAATCATCATCTCTCAATTTTTGCAGTACTGACATTTTGGACCATATAATTCTTAATTATAGGGGCCGATCTGTGCATTGCAAGCTATTTAGGATCATCTCTGGCCTCTAGCCACTAGGTGCTATAGCATTCCTCTCCCCCAGTTGTGGCAACCAAAAATGTCTCCAGACATCCAAATATCCCCTGGGGGACAAAATCACCCCCGGTTGGAAACCGATACTTAAAAGAAGAAAAGAATCACAGGAGGTATTTCTGAATCTGGAACAAAAGCCCCCTGTCAGGATAAAGACAAAAAGGAAACCATGGCTGAATGCCCTAAACGCTGTGTATCTGAGGCAATCTTTGCCTACACGTTAAAAAAAATTACTATAATTAATCTATACTCCAAAAAAAATTCTTGGTTCCTATGCTTTGGTGTTTTTATTATCTCTTAGGTTCTTACTGAAAATACCTTTTGAAAAATTCCAACTTTATCTTAAACTAAGAGGAAGAGATATTTTATTTTTTGTGATTCATCAGGATAGTTACCTCAGACTAGGACAGATGGGAGTCCAGAAAAAATCACAGAAATGGGTCAGCTGAGCACGAGGCTCCTAGCTCACTTGGTCCTCTTAGTTCCTTGTGTTGAGGGAGAGAGCCTGACTGCCTCCTTGAGACAAGCAGCAAACCAAGGTGACTGGAGCTACTGAGAGTGAAGTTCTTCAGAAGGTAGGTGCTAGAAATTGCTTAGTAATTGTGCCTAGAAAGATTGATGTTTTCTCATTTTTGGGTCTTTTAAAATAAAGGTTTGGAGAGAAGGGGGTCCAGAAGGAATAGTGGTTTCTGATGACGTGGGAAGAAGTATTTTTGCTTTAAAAATTAATTGCATGGGAGTGTTTTAAAATTGAACTGTGACTATTGTCACAGTTGTATAAATTTAGTAAAATTAATTGAACTGTAAAAACAAATAAATAAATAAATAAATAAATAAATAAATAAACAAATAAATTGCAGCACTTTCTACACCCTGGAGGAGCTGCAGAATCCATCTCTTTAGGAAACCTGCTCATTTGTTAAGAAATAGATAAGGAATGAAGTTGCAAATTGGACACAAGCTAAACTCAAATGTACAAAGAGCATGTAATTGTTTTCTGTTACAGACCAAATCCAACTCATGAGCTCCCACCCCACTGCATAGCAGTCGTGCGTGGATGGGTGTGTATGGGGCAAATTAACTTTATAAATTTATGGTATATTTGGCTTAAAATATTGTGTAAGCTAAACTTTCTCTCAATTAAAGGTTTAATTTCCTGTGAAAGCTGGATTTCTCCTCTTCTTCCTTTCCCCCAAAATGGCATCTGGGTGTAGAGGAAGGCTGACATCTTCAATATATTGGGGAAATGGGACTGCGGCTGGTCTGGTGCCTGCCCTTGTACTGTCTCTACTGCAGGGCACCTGATCCTGTCCTGGGGTGGCCGCCGGCTGGTGCCCGTCGAGGTAGGGTAGGTCTTGTCTTCTTTTGAGTGACCTGTTGGCAGTGGCTGCAGAAGTCCTCAAATGGAGAGCTCATGCTCTGTTCTCGTGGCTTGATTAGGAACTTTCTCAGAACTTGGCTCCACCTCACCCCTTGCTGGTTGCTACGCATCCACGGAAAACCTAGCCACTAAGCCTATTTGTGCCCCACCCCACCTGAGTCCCCAGCAACCCCAGGGCTTCTTTGCCTCACCCCACGCAGTGACATCTTCTGCCAAGTTCCCCAGCCTGATCTTCAGTGAGTCCCTCAGGACATTTGAGAACTTGTAGATTCCTTACCTGCTATCACACATAGACCCTGAGGAGCCAAGAGCTCCACCTCAGGGGTCTATACCACCCTGCATGGCAGTCCCCTTAAGGGTTTCAATTCAGGAAAGAACAAAAGCCCTTTTATTTTCTTCTCTCCTCTTGCCTATTGGATACACTTCCCTCCTCCAGAACTTTGGCAGGACATGTGTCTCATAGCCTTCTTTCACTATCTGCTTTCACACCTTTAGCTCCCTTTTTCTTTCTATATCCCCCCTAGTCAGAGGTAGGCTTTCAACACCCCACTCACCCACTTTCCACCCCCTTTGTAGCAGGGACTTTTCTCATCCAAAGTCCCCCACCTTAACTGTCCCCCAAAATACTTTAATTTTAGCCCACTGGGCTCTGCTCTTGATATGTTAATGATAGCTCAAGGAATTTAGAAAATCATTTCCTCTCTGGGCAAAGCCTGGCTTTAAAACCGATTATTTAGTTTGAGATAGCTTTAAGCTGGCTATTGAATTCCCTTTGATCTTTGTATTCCTATTTCTACAAGCCAAATCCACCCAATGGCAAGCAGATGCTTCACAGAACAGAGGAAAAGCCCTGTATAAAAATTATAAAAGATAAAAGTGAGGTTTTCAGTTCACTTAAAATGAGTACAAAATCCATCTTGTATGAGAGCTGAGGCCCAGGGCCAGGCCTGTGGCATGGGAGATTGAGACAAGGGAGTGAAAGTGCTCAGCATGGTAACCTGAGTCCTGCTGGGGTAAGGAGATTCCTCTAATATAAAATGACTTCTGACCTCATCTGGATATACATAAAACCTGGACCTTGTGGAAGAGAGGAAATGGGAAAGAGAAAACTGGAGAGTGGGGTACAACCTGGTGGGAAAGCAGGGCAGAGGGAGAGGGGTGGCTTCCTGTGGGAGCTCCCTGTGAGAATGAAGCCTGAAGACTGTAGGAATAAGGGTGTGTGATTCCCCCCAATCCCCACCCCCAGTCACTCCCCAAACCCCTTATCTCAACCTTATGAT
>PVKH010012531.1:0-17237 GCA_004027955.1 Chaetophractus vellerosus
TCTCTCTCTCTATATATATATATATATATATATATATCTTTCTCTTTCTATCAATCTCTGCCTCTACCTCTCCCTCTCCCTCTATCTCTACCTCTACCTCTCTGTTTCTCAAGGATCTTTGGATTTATCCTTGAAAAGACTGGAAAATATATTATATTATTAGGCTTCCAGGGCTTCCATAATAAACTACAACATGAAGATGTTGGCAGAGCCACACTTCTTTTGAAGCCTCCAGCAGAGGCTCCTTCCTTGCTTCTTTCAGCTTCAGGGAGCCCCAAGCGTTCCTTCTGTGCCTTGGAGCAGCCTAACTCCAAACTCTGCTTGTCTTCGCATAGCCATTCTTCCCTCTGTCCAGGTGCCTGTGTTCAGGTTTCCTCTTCTTATAGTGACACCACTCTAACTGGGTTTAGGAGCCACCCCAATCCAATATGAACTCATCTTAACTCATTAATTACATCTGTAAAGACCCTATTTCCCAAGAAGATTCCAGTCACAGCGACTGGAGTTTAGGACTTCAGCATATTTTGGGGGGTGCACAATTCAACTCATAACACATACCAAGACAGGTAAGTAACATTTTTCAGCACAATAGAGACTTGCACCCTCTATTAGGTAGTACTGTATTGCAGAGAACAGAAGTCACACCTAGAGCACTTAGTCCAAACAGCGTCTTGCACAGAAAAAGTGCTCAGTGACTAGTAGCTATTAACACTATCAAACATCACCTCTTGGGCATTGTTGAGGGGGAAATCATCTTGAGAGTCACTTCTTTTTCTCTTTATATATTGTTTTTCCTGTTGCTTACAAAGAAACATTGTATTATGAATTCTCTTTCCATTCATACCTTGTATTTGCAGATACCAAGCCTCTTTCAATCATTAGAAATAATAAATCATGCTTGTACATTCCAAACCTCAAAGGAAGTTAAATATTTACAAAGTTCTGTGTGGCAAATAAAGAACAATTTATTAAGTCAGGCCCTATAAGAATGATTCGTTATACACTTTTGGAAAACTATCAGAAATGTTCCTTGTCTTTTTTTTTTTTTTTTTTTTTTTTTGGCTTTAACAGTAGAGCAATAATTCATCTGACCTTTAATCTTACCATGACTTTTAACTTCCTCATAAATCCAGACAAGAATAAATGTAGCAAAGGCAAAAAGAGCTGCAAGTTAAACTAATATTCTATAAGCTAAACATTTTATTTTTGGTAATGCCAACTTCAATCACCTGAAAATCATAAACATGGTGAAGCAATTTTTTTCTACTTTCATTCTGCCTTTTCCTGCTTCAAAGCCAAGGTAAAAAGTACTCAAATTTTTAGCCACCCAATGTTCCCATAAAATTAGAAAAGCTTGAAATTTCTGGACATTCATTAAAATATGGATCCACAAAACCAAACATCCAAATAATAATTAACAATTTTTTAAATCTTTGTGGTCTACAGACTACTCTCAATGTTCATTGCTCTGCTAATGCCTCTGTAAGCTAGGCTTTCTTATTCCCAACTTACAGATGAGGAAACCAAAGCAGCACAAGGCCAACCTGCCTGTAAGTGCTGGAACTATGACCCACCTCTTAATCTTCTGAACACAAACCCCTTGTTCACTTCAGTATTTCATGCTTTCTCTGCCTCTTCAAAGAAAACATTTCCTGCTCTTTACTGGCACTTGGTCATCTGTAAGGGATCGGAATGGTCCAATAGTTAGGACACACGAGGAAGACAGAGGAAACCCTGATTATTCTTCTGACAGTTACTGAATGATCAGAAGATGCAGCAAAAAGGGTGATGATGGACAATGCCCATCAGAAAAAAAAAAGAGTATCTACAACTGCAAGCAACACAGTTCCATCCATCTGTCCCATGGGATCTAAGGCCCCTCTTAATCAGAAACAGAGTGGGCATCAACATCCCAAAGTCCTCAAGACTGAGGAATAAACTAACATAAGGGGGAAATGTAATGGACTAAATTAGACTTATTATTATTCTAGCAGTGGAAGAACTTGTATCATTGAGGTAAAGGCAGTGGCTACCAGAGGTTCTGAGGGAGGGAAGAAAAGGTGAAACTTGGGGGCATTTTTTAGACATTGGAATTGTTCTGCATGACATTGCAATGATGGATACAGGTCATTATACATTCTGTCAAAACCTATAAAATTGTGCAGTGCAAAGTGTAAACCATAATGTAAACTATAGGCCATGGTTAGTGGCAATGCTTCAATATGTGTTCATTAATTGTAACAAATGTACCACACCAATGAAGGATGTTGTTAATGTGGTAGTGTTGGAAGGATGAGGGATGGGTTATATGGTAATCCCCTATATTTTCAAAGTAACATTTATGTAATCTAAGACTTCTGTCAAAATAAAATTGAAGGGGCCGGCTGTAGCCCAATTGGTAGGGCGCCGGTTTACCACACAGGAGGTGCCGGGTTTGGTTCCCGGGGCCTCCTTGAGCGGGCAGACCGCCTTGAGAAGGCAAGTCGCCACAGGCAGGGCAAAGCCCCCAAGGGCAGGGCAAGCCCCCGCGAGCAGGGCAAGCCGCCACGAGCAGGCAGGCAGCCATGCGGTGAGCTGACTCGGTGAGTCGCCGCAGCGGGGGGAGACAAGCAGACACAGAAAAACACAATGAAAAATAAATAAATAAATAAATAAAATAAAATTTGATAAATAAGTAATCTCTGGGCCTCCAGATTTCCTCCTGTGAAAAAGACATTCTCGTTGCCTTCCAGGGAAGAGAGCGAGAGTGAGAAGGGAGGAGACGACGGTGGGGAGGTATATCACATGATAGCTGAATCCGAAGTAGAGCTGACTTCAGCCTTTCCAAATGTGTGGTTTAGCATAGACCTTGGCAGATGGCATGAGCAAATTCAGCAGAGCAGCTATGGAGAGATGGGAAGGAGGATTCCAGGAGAACACAGGAAAGCATACCTTGCCAGCTGCAAATCTAGCAATCAACAGGGCTGTGCAGCATCATACACCGAGTCTTTCAGTTAAAAACTATGGTTGAGCTCCCATTATAGGCTAAGTACAGTGCAGGCATAGTGTGGGCTTATCTGGGAGGATAAAGGATCAAAAGACACAGACAAAATGTCCATGAAGTGCTTTGAGCTCTTAACACTGCTACCTTAAAAATAAACACTGTTACTATGAGGCACCGTCAGCATTGACTGTGGCATAAGACAGGAGGTGTTAACTATATTCTATGGAAGCTCTTTTTGCTTACACCCATATGAATAGAGTCTGATGAACCTGACTCACCAGAGAGGCAGAGTTCATAATCTCTTACTAGTGCACAAAGAGAAAGGTTTCATTTTAATTACCTGTTTGCTCTCTTTCTGTGTCATACTTTAAAGGTTGCTCACCTCCATCAGCTGCTTTGTGAGCTATGCCCTTTTCTTTTGCCAAAGGCCTGCAATAAAAAGTTCTGTCTACAAATGTGATCTTGCCTTGTTCCCCCATTCACTATCTCTTCACCCTTCTTTCCTTGACATTCTCTTCCCAGTCACATTCACACCCATTATCCAGATATGTCCAAACTGAAGACAGTTTAAGATATAAAAAATTTGAACTTACAAATACAGTAATCACAAATGATGGTTCTCAAATAACTCTTTAATTTACAAAAGAAATAACAGAGTTCTTGTAAATAATTATAATCCAAAGTACATTTTAAATGCATTTAGTATATTTTAAGTATATTATAAAGTATCTTTCCAATTGCATGAAATGAGGTTGACTTACATTATCTTTCTATAGGGAGCCATTGGGGAGGGAAAAAATGGAGTTTTATTCCTCTGTATTGCATTATAATTTCCTTGTATCATATCAGCCTCAGCAACATCTTGGAATGGATACAAAAAGATCAACCAATGGATTTAGAGAAAGCTGGATCTAAGTTTTAATTTGGGCTTCACAACAAAACTTATTTCAGGCCCTAATTATTTTTTATCATAGGATGATTTTGTATTTCCTTGACATACCAATGACCCTTATGATCAATGAAATGAGAGGGTTGGGTCATTTTAATACTCCACAAGTCTACAAAAATGCCACTCAACTTTGGTTATCCTTCAAAATTACAAGTAAATCTTCATGAAAAATGTATTGGAAGAAAAATTTGACTAAGTGTTTCCTAACTATTTCCAAGTCATAAAGTCTTACTCTTAGAATTATCTTTCAACAAACTAAAAGCCACATTTAAATTTGTAAAAGCCCCTTCAGCATGCCTCTCCTCCTTAAGCTCAGGGAAGCCTTGGAGATAAATTGCTATTCTCCCACCAATGGGTCTAAAATTCTCTCCCTAGGGACACCATAGGTAAGCTCAGGTGCAGAAAGAGGATTAAGTTTGGCACATAAATATAAATTAATTTCTCTAAGTTAGTAAAAGGAAAAGTTCTCCTTACCAAAAAGAAAAAAAAAACACAAAACAATAAAGCCTATGCCTAATGTGAAGCCAGCTTTATATCCTCACTTTGATCTCCCTAAAAGACTTTAAAAGTAATGACCAAGTGCTTCAAAGCTAATTAATGAGTGCCTAGGGAAGGTCTGTGTGATGGTTAGGCTAATGTGTCAACTGGCCAGGTAATTGTGTCCAGGTGTTTGGTCCAGCAAGCACTGGGCTAATTGTAATACAAGAGCATTTATGGACTTTGATCACCAGTGAGTTTACCGCATGGTTACCGCATGGATGGCTGATTACATCTGCATCCATCAGGGAGATTACATCAGCAATGGGTGATGCTTTTATCCAATCAGTTGACTGCCTTAAAAGGGGAAGTGATTTCAACATTCAGAGAGAATTTCCCAGCTCGTCTTTGGACAGCCAACATCTCCCAGAAACTCATCAAGGACCTTTCATCGGACTTTCATTGGAGCCCCTGGCTTGCAGGCTGCCTGCAGAACCTGGACTTGTGCATCCCCACGGTCATGTGAGAAACTCTTACAAAATCTCATATTATTGACAGGTATCTCCTGTTGATTCTGTTTCCCAAAAGAACCCTGACTAATACAGTCTGCTAGGGAGGAGATACTTTGCAGGTTAGCATCAGTGAATGACCTTGTCAGAGACAATTATAAAGTAATACCATGTCATCTTACAGGCTCCAGACCTGATAAGCTTCGGGATGGATAAATACACAAATAAATAGATGTAATGACAGAATCACACCTATGGTGATGAATGCACAACATTGTGATTATATTAAAAGCCATTGATTATATGCTTTGGATAGATCTTGTGGTATAATGAAACTGCTGAAAAAATAAATAAATAAATGTGGAAGAATAGCCAGAAATGGCAGCTATGTACAGCAGGGGAAACAGAGAGAGATTGAGAGTTGAAGAATTTTCTTGTTTACTTGTTTGTCTGTTTTTGTTTATTATTATTACTGAAATAATGAAGGTGCTCTAATAATGATTGAAATGATGAATGCACAACTATGTGATTACAATAAATACCATTGATTGTACACTTTGAATGAATTGTATGCTTTATTGATATGTACCAGTAAAATTGATTTGTTTAAAAAAAAAGAGAATCACACCTAACCTGCTGATAAACTACAAAATTGCTTAGATGCTCACAGAGCCCTAGCTATACCCATATCACACATATAGTCTCTTTCCTTAATATCAAATAAAAGAAGAGAGTATTCACATCGAACTATGCTTTTTGCCACTTCTCTTTATTTCTGACTCAGTATTTTGACATCATAAATTTTTATAGCTTTTTAACTTTTCTATTTCTGGACACCCACCCCCTAAGATCATTAAATATCTGGCAACATGCAATCTATCTCTTCACAGATTCCAGGAAACGTTTGCTTTGTTTTTATCTTTTAAAATCTATGCAGTTCAAAATAATAGGACACTACCGACAGGTATGGGGCATGCTTATTACCACCTTCTCTTGTTGCACACACAATATTTGCCACTTTTTTGCCCATCTACTAACTCAACACAGCCTAGCAAATATTCAGACTCTATATCAAAATTCACCTGTATCCAAAAAAATATCTAATATAGAAGTCTCTTCCTTCTTCCTCCCTTAGGCCCACATTTATCAGCCTTTTCCATTCTCTTCATGTTCAAATTATAGTAGCAAATAGCTTCCATATAGCATTTTTCCTTTTAGATATCCAGATTCCATTTAATAGTAAACAGGGTAACTGTTAACATCCTTAATGGATGTCATCCAGAATGTCAAGATCAAACAGACAAACATGCAGTGTGTGTTGGTTGGCTCTGTGATGACTTGCTTAAGATGCACCTTCTGGAAATGCATTGCCAGCCTCATGCCATTTGGTGGAGAGTTGAACCTGAATGAAAAGGAAATGCCTATGTTTCAAATTACTCTCTGGGTAAGGCATCCCAGAAAATATCCAACATTGAATCCTCATCCTCTTCTTTTGTCTTTCCTTGACTCCATTATTTCCTGTCTTCAGTCTGCACTTTTTCCTTTTTCAAAGCCTATGGCAGCCACTCCCAATTTCATTGCTGAGTTATTGCTGGAAATAAGAGCAACTTCACTAAAAGTGCAGGAGTGAAAAACACTTGGAAACATTTATTTCCAAGGAATTCTCTGAAAGAAGGAATACCCTGGTCTCATCACTGTCTTCAGAAACACAAGCTATTATTCATGGAGGCTTCCTCAGAGATGCCTCAGAAGCCACCCCAAGGTTAAAGATGGGGCAAATAGAGGCTCCATATCTCTCCACACACACACACACATACACATACACACACACACACACGTACAAACTACTCCAATATAGCACTGCTGTCATTTATTTTAAACTTTAAACTTCTATATGAGACTTCATTTGAGGAAATGATACCACTTCCAAAAAATTTTAAATTGATTCTAGTTCAATCCCCTCATTTTATAAATGAGAAAAATTGCTGTCTAAAGGATTAAATGACTTTCCCAAGGCCACACAAATAATAAGTGAACAAGCAAGGCCTTGAACCAAGAGCCACTGTATCTATAGCTAACCTCTTTTCAGTAATTTGTTATGTTTCTTCATGGCAACCAGTTACAAGTTTCACCAAATGTGCCGATTCCTTGTGAGCTACATTAGTTTATCTACAACAAGGTAAGCTTACTATAAAACTATTAATTCCACAAATTATGTAGACTGAGTAAATAAAAGTCAATAAAATTAAGCTTTCTTTTCCCACAAATCTTTTTAAATCTTCTTAAATCTTTAAGCAGAATTTTCCTTCAAATCTTTATTCTGATAAATGTCAATAAGGTCAAGAAAAAAGATTTATAAAGATTATGTAGCACTTGCACATCTATTCAGCCAATGTATTTATATGATCAAAGAATGATTCCAAACCAGAATGGATTTTTAAAATTTTATCAATATGTTTCCAAAAAGTGAACTCTTAAGGAGGTGGTACGGGGATATGATATGACTAAGGTTTAGGCAGACAAGATTTTTTTTTTAGTTCATCAAACTGCTTGTAAGTACAAACTGATTATGGAAAAGAAAGAATCCAGAGAAGTAAGTCCTGTATTCAGGGTCACATTTTCTAGGAATTTCTGCCTCTTCTAGTGTTGAAGCTGAGATATTGAGCATAAGACTCTCAAACCCTTGCAGGCTAGAGGAACAAACTCAGTTTTGCCAAAGAGAAAGAGCCTTGGTAAATAGGTCATGTTTTAAGTTGGGACCCTGTATTAGTCAGGCTTCTCTAGGGAAACAGAACTGAGAGGAGATATCTGTAAGTATTCTGAGATTTTATAAGAATTGTCTTGGGGCTGGCTGGATAGCCCAGTGGATAGGGTGCTGGCATACCACATGGGAGGCCCCGGGTTCGGTTCCCGGGGACCTCTCCTAGCGGGCAGACCGCCTTGAGAATGGCAAGCTGCCATGGGCAGGCCAGAGCTGCCGTGGGCAGGGCAAAAAGCTGCCACAGACAGGGCAAAAGCTGCCATGGGCAGGGCAGGTCGCCCACGAATGGAGCGCAGCCAGCCACCTGCGAACTGAAAGCCGGCCGTGAATGGAAGCAGAAGCCGTCCACAAGCGGGGAAAGCCACGCCTGCGCAGTGACCAGTCTCGGCGTGTCACCACAGCGGGGGGGGGAGGGGAGATATGTAATAAAATAAATAAATCTTAAAAAAAAAAAAAAAAGAATTGTCTCACATGACTATGGGGATGAGCAAGTCCAAATTCCATAAGGCAGGCCTCAAGTGGGGAACTCTGATGAAGGTTTTCTATGAATTCCCCAGAAGAAGCTGGCTGGCTGAAGTAGAGATGGAAATTCTCTCTTCTGACTGTTGAAATCATCATTTCTCCCTTTAAGGCCTTGCAGTGATTGGATGAGACCTCTTTCATTGTTGAAGTCAATCTTCTCAGTTGGTTGTAAATGTAATCGGCCATAGATGCATATGATCATTTAAGTCCATGAAATATTCTCATGGTAACAATCAGGCCAGCGCTTGCTTGACCAAACAACTGGACACCAAAATCTGACCAATTTGGCACATGACCTTAACCATCATACACCCCAAATGGCTGTACTCTAGGAGTAAAGCTAAATCAGAAATAGTTCAAGACTTGCAGAAGCTGAAGTAAAGCACCATAATATATGTATTTCTACAATTGGATTAAGGGTGATTTGGGATTGCTAGTGTTCCTAGCATCCTCCCAAAAGAAAACATAAAATTAATAAAGCCTAGGATAATGCCATTCTATGCTTCAAATTAATTTTATAGTTTTTCATATACATTGTTCAGCACAATAAAAAATAACCAGACAATGTAGCTAAAAACCAAGAGAAATAAGAGACAAAAGATTTAGAGCCTCAGGGAATCCAGATAGTGGGACTTTTACATAGAAACTTTGGAACTTTCTTAATATGCTCAAAAAGACAAAAAACGATGTCAAGAATTTTGATGCAGAAATAGAAACTATAATATAAAACCAAATGAAAATTCTGGAACTGAAAAATATATTAACTATATTAAGAACTTAGCAGATGTGTGTAAAATTAAATTATTTATCATTGAAGAGAGAGTTAATGACCTAGAAGCAAAATTGGAATAAAATTTTTAAAATATGGAAAATATAGAAGAGAGGGTAGGAGATATAAGAGATACAGTGAGAAGGTCAAACATACTTGTAATTGAAGTCCCAGGAGACTAGAAAGAGAACATGGCAGAAAGAAGGAACTCCCAAGTTGCCAAGCAAATCTCTTTCAAAGGGGTTAAAGTCAGCCAGCTTTAGCAGAGCTCCCACAATAATCAATGCTGGAAGAAAATAAAATTATATAATTCCCAGCCATGGCCAATTGTCATTTACATAAATTCAGAAGCAAACTATCAAAGTTATTCTCAGTAAACTATTTTAACTAAAATAAATGAATATTGAAGTATATATTAATTATATTAACATAGTTTACTATTCACATGTTTTATATTTTTGCTCTAGTGCTTATAAATATGATGCTTATTATCCTATAAAAATCCAAAGCAAAAAGTGTCTTACCATGGCTGTAAATAAATTTTCATATATGACTAAAATTTCAAGGAACCAAATATTTGACATACTCCTCAGTTAAACATTCTTATCAAAATAAACATGACCAAGAGGTAGTTGAACTCTGGGGGAATTTTTCCCTAGTGATTTTGGCACTGAGTAATCAATTAGGAATAAAGTCAGCCCTGGGGAAACTTTCCATTGTAAAAGCAAACTTTCAATACTAAAATATATTCAAATTTCACCAATGTTCTCTCTCAAAAGTTGCTGATAAAAACTGTGCAATACCCAGGCACTGTAGAAAGATGAGTCATTTAGAAGCCAGCCAACCCAAGATTTACTTGGATTCTATTTGATATGCATAAAATGAGTTTGATTGGACTAGTATCTAGAAGCTTTTGAAGTTCAGGGAAATGTGATAAATTGCTTAACTCATTTAACATGTTGCTTGGTGCCAAGTTTACCTGAAAGGATCCATTTATTTCTAAAAGGTGAGTCACTACCCACTCACTAGTTGGATAGGGTCAATAATTGGTAAAACTTTTCCAATATTGTCTTAGTAATATTCATTTCCAAGACTGACAAAAAGAAAAACTGATTTGGCATAGAGTCATTCTGGATAATTGTGCTTTATTTTATCAAGCTTGACTACTTGTGCTCAATAAAATAATACACAAATGAATTTTTTCCTAATTCCAACACATGGTAAAGGGTCACAGGACTCCACAATACTACCGTGTTGATTTGATGGCAATTACATGGGTCCTTTTATATCACATGGCAATACCACTGTTGTTCAGAGAATGAAATTTAATGCTGAAATAATTATAGAAGCAATTCCATGATAATAGTGATATAGAAATTCATTCTCTTTGAGACCTTGAAATATTTCTTGAGACCCTGTCAGAGATCAAAGGAAAAAGAAAATAGAGTTCTGAACAGAGAAAAAACAAATAGCAAACTAGCCACAGAGCATAGTTCATGTCAAGACCAACAGACAAGAGGTCAACAGCTCAAGAACCAGAATCTCAAACAGATCACAAGTCAGAATAAAAGTCAAGCTAAGAAGATTAGGCAGCCCAGTTCAGAGTTTTTCCACACATAAGCATGAAACTATTAGATGAGCAAGGATATTGGGCAATCTGTCTCCTTTCTGAAAGGAGACCTAACTAATAGCCTTGGCCTTTGGATGATCCCATGTGGGTCAATAGGTCACTCTTCTCTCATCAATCACAGGGCCGTATCTAGCACTCAGATAAGGTTTTCAATGTTAGTTCAGTGAGTTTAGGTGTAGCTGAATCTCCCTTTTAATGCAAAGCCTCCTTAGTTAACAAAGGTAATGTAGTGGACCAAAAAAGTGGACAAAACATGACCTAGAAACAGTGCTTTCTGACTTTGATTAAATAAACAGACACACTGTACCATGTACTTAATGTGTATTTCCTGATTGAACATCAGCAAAATAAGGTATCCACTGACATTTCAAGTAATCACAACACAGATATGTTTGAGGTCATCAAATTCCACCTTCCACCCAAGGAAGGAATCTCTCTATATAACATTCTTCGCTAATGGGCATCTACCCTTAACCTAAACACTTCCATGGAAAGGACTTGGAAAATTTTTAAGATTGACAATTCCCTTTTGTTTTCCTTTTTGTAAATATATATATATATATAATATATATTTAGATAAGTAATACATTTATAGGTATCAAACATTTAAAACTATAAAAATATACAAGTAAAAAGGCCCCCTCCAGGGAACCAGCTGTGGCTCAATTGGTAGAGCCCTGGTTTACCACATGGGAGGCCCCGGGTTCAGTTCCCAGGGCCTCCTCGAGAAGGTAGGCCGCTGCGAGCAGGCAAGCCGCCGCGAGCAAGACAAACAGCAGTGCAGTGAGCTGACTCGGCAGGGTGCTGCAGCAGGGGGAGACAAGCAGACACAGAAGAATGCAAAAGCAAAATGAACACAGCAAGAACAAGCAGCAAGGGGAGGATATATAAATTAATTAATTAATTAATTAATTAATAAAAGAAATCTTTAAAAAAATAAAAAAATAAAAATAAAAAGGCCCCCTCCAATCCATCTTCCCTGCTCCTACAACCACACGACCAGCACCACTGCCCACTGCCCTGCAACAGAGAATCATAATTTAATTTTTTTGTTTCTTCTTCCAGGACTTTTATGCACATAAAAGCAAATGCAAATATATTTTTCAGTTCCATTTTTGAAGAATTCCACTTATTAGAAAATATTTATTTGCCATATTCTAATTTGGCTTATTTTTATTGAATACAAATATTATAGTAAACAGGCTCAAAAAGATTAAATAGTATAAATCTGAATCTATATGAGTGTCTGTGCATGACCCTAAATGCTTACAGATATTACCCACATTATTCTTTTAAAACACTGTATTATTATCATTATAAAGGTGGTAAACCCTCCATACAGAAAAATTAGTAGATTGCTACACAAGCTAGCTAAAAAATATCTTTTCTTTTCTTTATGAGAAAAGTTGTGTGTTTACAGAACAATCATGCATAAAATGAAGAATTCCCACATACCACCCTATTATTAACACCTTGCATTCTTGTGGAACATTTGCTACAATTGATGATAGCACATTTTTGTAATTGGACTGTTAACTATAGCCCACAATTTATCGTAGGTTCCGCTCTGCATTGTAGTCCCATGAACTTTTTTTTAAAATTTTCTGTTACCATATATACAATCTAACATTTCCCCTTTTAATCACATTCAGAGGGGTCAGTTAGCTCAGTGGGTTAGAGCATGGTGCTAATAATCACATTCAGATATATATTTCACTGTTGCTAATTATGTTCATAATGTTTTGCTACCATCACAACCATCCATTACCAAAACATTTCCATCATTCCAAACAGGAATTCTGTACATACTAAGCCTTAACTTCCCATTCCCTATCCCCACTCCAACCCCAAGATTATTCTAGATTCTGACTCTATGAGTTTGTTTATTCTAGTTATTCAAATCAGTGCGGTCATACAATATCTTGTTATCTTCTCTCTTCTCTATATTCCCTAATGTTCAAATTTATACTCATCTTCCTCCTCCTAAATTCTGCCATCATAATCTTCATGGGGACCTCCTATCACCCCACCAGTAATAATGAGAGACCTTTCCCATCCCTGCTGAAGTTTTGTCAGTAGGTATCCCTACTGAAGAGTCAAGATTTTCACCACGGCCCAGCAGTAACGAGGCTGTCTCCCTTCCCCATGATTTCAGTGGAGACCATATGGGTCACTCCTACCCCTCCAGACAAGGACATAGAAGTGAAGGCCTAGTGAAGAGTTGGGACTTTCACCCCCACCCAGCAGTAATATGGAGCCACCCACCTCCCTTGGGTGCCAACAGATTCCAGGTGGGGAACCTGGACTACAATTCCCACTTGGTGGTGAACAAGACTACACTCCTTTCCCCTGGTGTTGCCGAGAGAGAGAGAGAGAGAGGGAGAGAGAAAGAAAGAAAGACTCAAAACAACTATAGATAAAACAAAAAGGAATGTTAAAAAATGTTCCATTAAATGTAAATGGTCCAAATACACCAATTAATAGATAGACATTGGCATAGTGTATTGACAGAGTAAATAAACCAACTATATACTGTCTATAAGAAATTCAGTGTAAAATAATGATATAAGCAATATAAAAACAAAAGGATGAGAAAAAGATATATTATGTATCAATTAACCAAAAGAAAGGAAAAGTGTTTATATTAATACTAAACCAAATAGAATTAGGAACAAAAAGAATTATCAGAGACATAGAGGGTCATTATGGCAAGATAAAAAGGTCAATTTGCCAAAAAACTTTGCACACGTGCACCCATATTTTCTTTGTTCTAAAGCTAAATAAAAGCCATGGTGTTTTTGATGGGGACACTCTTCTTCCCTTTAGGTGGAGGGTCCCCTGACCTCAGCTAAAAAAAAAAAATTGCCAAAAAAAAGATATAATAATACTAAAGTGTATACATACAACAAAGCTTCAAAATATGTAGAAGAAAAACTGAAAGGAGAAAGAAACAAATCCACAGTTATAACTGTTCACTTCAGCACTTATCTCTCAACAATTGATAGAATAACTAGACAGAAGAGTAGCAAGGATAGAACTCAACAACGCCATCAACCAACAGGATCTAGTCAACACTTGCAGAGTACACCTTCCTTCCACGTGCACATTGAACATATACAGCCAGTATAATAAGGAAAGTAAAGAATATATCGTAACAATATCCAGAACAATATCCCTCGTTAATATGGATGCACATCCTTTACAAAATATTAGCAAGGAGAATTCAGTAATTTATAAATAGTCTTATACATGACAGAGTGGAATTTATTCCAAGATGCAAAGCTGGTGCCATATTTGAAAATTAATCAATATTATTAACCATATTATGAAGCTAAAGAAGAAAAATAATGTGATTCCACCAATTGATGCAGAAAAATCATTTGACAAAATTAGCATCCATTTATGAAAAATAGAAATAGATGGGGACTTCCTCAATGTGATAAAGAGCATCTACAAAGTCATACAGCTAACATCATACTTAGTGGTGAAAGATGCTTCCCTCACCCCCACACAAAGATCAAGAACAAGGCAAAGATGCCACTGTCACCACTCTTATTCAATACGGTGCTGGAAGTTGCAGCCAGTATAATAAGGAAAGAAAAGGCCTAGAACCTGGAAGGGAAAAATAAAACTGTCTCTATTTGTAATGGTTAATTTCATGTGTCATCTTGATTAGTTATAGTGGCTAGCTGTTTGGTCAAGCAAGCACTGATCCAATTGCTACTGGTATTTCATAGACGGATTTCAATCATTAGTCAGTTGATTGCATCTATGGCTGAGGAGATCTACAATCAGCAAAGAAGGTTGCCTTCAGCAATGAAAGAAGTCTCCTCATCCAATCAGTTGGAGGTGTTAAAGTGAGAACTAAGGATTACAGAGGTGAGAAAGAATAATTTCTGTCTCTACTTCACTAGATAGCTTCTCCTCCTAGGGAATTCCATATCACCTTCATCAGAGTTTCCAACTTGTGGCCTGCCCTACAGAATTCAGACGTGCCCATGCTCATGGGCTTGTGAGCCAATTCCTATAATAAATCTTTAATATTTACATAAATACATACACTATTGGGTTCTGTTTCCCTGGAGAACTCTAATATGCTATTTCTAGATGGTGATTGTCTAAACAGAAAATTCCAAAGAATCTACCAAAAAACTCCTAGAACTAATAAATGAGTTCAGCAAGTCACAGGATATAACATAAATACACAGAAATAGTTGTACTTCTATATACTAGCAATGAACATATTTGCTAAATACAATTGCTAAAAAAATGAAATGTGTGTCAATCTAACAAAATATTTACAAGATTAGTATGCTAAAAAACTACAAAAACACTGGTTAACTAAATTAAAGATCTAAATAAATGGAGACATACTGTATCCACAGATTTGGAAGACTAAACATAGTAAATATATAAATTCTGTTCAAATTGATATATAGGGTTTAACACAATTCCTATCAAAATCTCAATAATGTATTTTATAGACATAGACAAGATTGTTCTAAAATGTATATAGAAAGGCAATGGAACTAGAATTACTAAAACAATTTTGAAAAACAATAAAATGGGGAGACTCAATCTACCTCATTTCAAATATTATTATGTAGCTATTATACTCAAAACTGTATGGTATTGGCAGAGGGATAGAAACATAGATCAATGGAACAAAATAGAGAACACAGAAAATAAACAAACAAAAATATGCCCTGCTGATTTTTGACAAAGGTGTAAAAAGAGTTCAATAGAGGAAAGATAGCCTTTTTGAAAAATGATGCTGAAGTACTTGGACATCCACAGGAAAAAAAAACAAAAACTTCACCTAAGTCTTACACCTTATGCAAAAAATTTACTCAAAATGGATCATGGACAAAAATATGAAACATAAAACTTTAAAGTATTAAAATAGGAGAAAAATCTTCAGGACCTAGGTCTAGGCAAAGAGTTTTTAGACTTGGCATCAAAGGAAAAATTGATAAATCAGACTCTATCAAAATTTAAAACTATTGCTATGTGAAAGACCTTTGTTGAAGGCAAGCTACAGTCTGGGAGAAAATAGTTGCAAACCACATATCCCACAAAAAACTAGTATCTAGAATATATAATGAACTCTCCAAATTCAACAGAAATTTTTAAAAAACGATCCAATTAATAAAAGGGTAAGAGGCATATCATGGAAGAGAATATACAGATGGCAAATAAGCCCATAAAAAGATGATTAACATCATCAGGCATTAGGAAAATGCAAATTAAAACCACCTATCAGCATGGCTAAAAATAGTGGCAACACCAAATACTGGCAAGGATGTGGAGAATCTGGTGGGAATGTAAAATGGTACAACCACTCTAGAAAACATTTTGGCAGTTTAAAAAAAAAAAACTACACATACAGCTAACCATACAATCAGCAGTTACAATCTTGGACATTTGTCCCAAAGAAATGAAGACTTATGTTCACACAAAAACCTATACGTGAATATTTATAGCAGGTTTTTCATAATAGCCAAATGCTGAAAACAACCCATGGCCCTTTATGTAATGGAATTATATCCTTGGAACATTTTATTTATTGGCTTCCATGTCCTTCTTCCAACTAAAAAGTTGCCTTTTTGAGGTCAGAGAGCCTATTCATGGGTGAGAGGTAGTATAGAGTGGTCTGGAGCCAGACCACGTGGGCCAAATCCTACATGCTATCTATCTGGACTTGGACAAGTTATTTAACTTCTCTTTGTCTTTATTTCCTCATCTGTAACAATCATAATGTCACCCACCTGCAGTGCAATTGGAACAGCTCTTGGCAAAGTAAGTGCACACCTCTCACATTTACCTGGCTTCTGGCACCTAGCCCAGATACTGGCAAATAGTAAGTGCTTTTATAAATGATTGTTCAATGGGTGAATGAGTGAGTGAGCAAATGAATGAATTATTAAGGTCCTGAAATATTTCCCCACAGCCGTTTAAGTGGTTGACTCCCTTCTATACTTATTACTATAAATTTAATGAAAGCCCTTATCAAATTTCATTATACATGTATAATAACCTCAGACCTAAATGAGAATATGATCCTTTGCATACTTAGTCCAATCCATGACACAAAATAAATATTCAATAATTGTAGCCATGATTAGATTGCTTCAATCTTACCAAATCCTTCACAAATCTATCAGGCGAATCCCCTATGAACTTCCACTTGTCTCACAATAAAATATAAAGTATAAATTTCTTAACATAACATTTAAGGTCTTATAATCTGGCCTTAACCTAGTATTATAGTACAAAGAAAGTGCTCAATAAGTAATTGCTGTCATTATATTTATTATCTTTCACAATAGATTCTTTTCCACATCCTATGTCCTGACACTCCACTTTACTATTTCCTGAAGAAGCCATGGCTCTAAGAATGTCTTCTTCTCTTCCTTGTCTTCTGTTTTGGTCAGCCAAAGGCGTGCCTTTTGAAATATACCAAAGATTGGTCGGTCTTTATAAAGGGTATTTATTTGGGGTAGAAGCTTACAGTTACCAGGCCACAAAGCATAAATTTCTTCCCATACCAGAGTCCATGCCCTGGAGCAAGATGGCTGCTGACGTCTCCAGGGTTCAGGCTTCCAGGTTCCTTTGTTCCCGGGGCTGCATTTCTCTC
>PVKH010012532.1:0-17237 GCA_004027955.1 Chaetophractus vellerosus
CGAGCCACCGCCGTGGAGGGCCGACTCGGCGCGTCGCCGCGGGGACGGGGGGAGACAAGAAGCAGACATAGAAAAACACAGAAGAATGGACACACAACAAGAGCAAGCAGAAAGGGGGGGGGATATGTAATAAATAATAAATAAATCTTTAAAAAAAAAATAAAAATAAAAGTTTTAAAGTTGATCTTTAAATATATTTAAAGTATTTTGCCCTCAGTCTTTTCTACTGATCAAGTGGGCTTTTCTTTGGAGTCTGGAACTAAGTTTTTCATACGTCTGATATATCAAAACCATTTGATATGGCCACATATTATTCTCCACATATTATTCTCATTTACGTCAGACTCTTCCACAAAGAGCATACTTAAAACTTGCTGATAATCTCACATTCTGATCATTGTTTGTTGCAAAAAAGGTAAAGGAATGAACATCGTATAAACACCAAAAAAAGGTCATGAATATATCACATCATGCCATATATAATTCTCTCTGACCACACAAATTGGATCGCTTAAAAAAACAAAACATGTGTTGTCTCAGTTCTGGAGGTTAGAAGTCTGAAATCAAGGTGTAAGAAGGGTCAAGCTTCCTAAGAAGTCTGTAGAGAAAAATTGTTTCCATGCCTTTCTCCTGGATTATGTCCATGGCTGTCAATCATTGGCATGCATTGGTTTGTGGCTGCATAATTCCATCTCTGCCTCTGTTGTCACATAACCGTCTTCTCTCTCTGGATCTTATCTCCTCTTTCCCCTTTAGAAGGACTGTGACAATACTGGATTGGGGTCCACTTTAATTGAGCTTGACCCTTATTTTAACTAGTCATATTTCAAAAATCCTATTTCCAAATAAATTCACATTCAAAGAACTGAGAGTAAATACTTGAACATATCTTTTTGGGAGATACAATTTACCAATATATATGTAGGTTGTTTTCTGGACTCCCTATCGTATGGACTGGGACAACATTATGAGACAACCTTATGTTTTCAGTTCATATAGCTTTAGAATAAGTATTAGTATTGGGTAATACTAATCATTCCACCTTGCTTTTCTTCAAAATTACCTTAACTATTAGGAATTTACTCTTCTATATAATATTTGTCTTCTGTTTGATAGATTTCAATTTTAAAAAATCCTGCTGTGATTATAATTTAAATTACACTGAATTTAAACAATAAGAGGAGGAGAATTGATAATATTAAAGTCACTGAATTCACATTTTCAAGAACTTGGAAAATCAATAACTGAGTCATCTGCGATGCCTTTCATTGATATTTTATAAATTTCACCATAAAATTTGTCCTCATGTTAGATTTATTTCCAAAGATGCTCTATTTTCTATTGCTATTATAATGTTACATTTTATATTGTTTTATGTAACTGTTTCTTTACTGGTAAAAATGTGCAATTTATCTTTATGTTGATTTTAAGTCCATCTACATTGCAGAAATCACTAATTAATTCTATAATTTTTTGTTGATTTTCCTGCTTTTTCTACGTATGCTGTGGTAGGTTGGATTTTGTACCTACCAATTCAAGATGTTCTTAGTCTTAATTTGCATACCTGTGGGTGTGAACCCATTGTAAACAAGACCTTTTGCAGATGTTCTTTTTACATAAGGTGTGGCCAACTAAAGCAGGGTGAGACTTAATCCGGATTACTGGAGGCCTTCTAAAGAGAAGAAACTGGAAGCCAGAGTGGGAGAAAGCCAAAGAGGAGGCTGTCATTATGTGACCTGAGGCAGTGATAAAGCCAAGGAACACACCAAAGATTGCTTATGGCCAGCGGTAGAATGTTACAGACTTTGAGTAGAAAGTATTGCCTTGCTGACACCTCACTTTTGTGTTTTTCCTAGTCTCGAAACAGTGAGTCAAAAAAATTCCCATTGTTTAACCCAACCCATTGTGTGGTATTTGCCATAGCAGCCAGGCAAACTAAAACCAATTTCAATAACAGAAAGTGGTATGTTGCTATTACAAATAAATAACAATGTGGAAAGAGCTTTGGAATTGAGTAAAGGTTAGAGGCTAGAAGAATTTTGACTTGCTTAATAGAAAAAGCTTAGATTGCTTTGAGGAGACTTTTGGTATTAAGATGGACTTCAAAGTACTTTCATTGGGACATTAGAAGGAAATGATGACTGTTTTACTGGAAACTGGCAGAAAGGTGATCCTTGTTATAAAGTGGCAAAGAATTTGGGAAAATAGTATTCTGATATTGGATTGAAATAAGAACTTGTAAGTAATGAACTTGGGTATTTAGCTGAGTTTTCCAAGTTAAGTGTGAAGGGGGCAGTCTGGTTACTCTCTGCTATTTGTAGTAAAATACACGAAGAAAGGGAAAAACAAAGAAGTGAACTAGGACACAGAAAGGAACTAGCAATTCTGATTTTGAAAATTCTGAGCCAATAATGTGATAGGGCCAGAAGAGGCTCTATCAAGAGCTTCCCTGAGTTTCTGGGAAGTGACTCCTCAGGAAACAATGGGGCCATATGAGGGTCCAACTGAACAGCCTTGTGCTAAAGATGGTGTGGCTGAACATGCATCCTCTCAGCTATTTCAAAGGATGTCAGAATTAGAATTGCAATTATCCAGGAAGGATCTGGGCAAAGTTGTGTTGTGTTGTGTTGTGTTGTGTTGTGTTCCATTTTGTTTTGTTTTGTTTTGTTTTGTCTTCCGATGGTTTGTACATCCTTGAACTGCACACAAATCATTTGACCAGCTTTTTGGGAAATTTGTATAAACAGTACTGTTAGCCTGGACTGAATGGGTTAGAGAAGTGATGAATTGAAAGGATAATTTCTGCCTCATCTTTAGACAGCCAGAGTCTTCTTCTGGGGAATCTGTCTTCCCCTTCGTTGGAATTTCCAGCTTGTAGCCTGCCCTTCAGAGTTTGGATATACCAGATTTCAGAATCATCTATTTTGAAGTTTCCTGCTTGTGGCCTGCCCTACAGAATTCAAACTTGCTAATTCCCAAGGTCAGCCAATTCCTGTAATAAATATCTTTATATATATATCTTTATATATATATATATCCTGTTGGTTCTGTTTCTCTGGAAAATTCTGACTAATACATGGGTTAGCATCATAACTTTTCTAAACAGCCATTTTGCTTTTTTTCTAATCCTTTTACATGGCTGTTCTTTTCTTTATTTTTGTCTTGGTTATAGTTCTGGTCCAATGTTAAATAGAATTGGTGATATTGGGTTTTCTTTTTGTTCCTGACCTCAAAGTGAAAGTTTTGAAGATGGAGTTTGCATAGATTTTGTTAGATATTCCTAATAATTTAAAGTAGACCCTTCTTGTTTTCTAAGATATTTTATCCTATATCTGAGTTTACTTATTTTTTATGTATTTATTTTAGTTATTATTGAATTAAAAATGCAGGAAAGTGACCATATTCATGTAATTATCACCTACATCAAGAAATAAACATTAAAAGTACCCACAAAAGAACTCCTTCTGCTCTGTTCTATTTTCTTTCTTTCTTTATTTATTTTTAATAATTTTTAAAAAAATTTTAAAAAGATGCTTAGATTACATGTTCCATTTGCTTTATACTCCCTCTACCAAGAAAGTGACTGCTATCTTAACTTCTAACACCAGAGATCAGTAATTTCCATTTTTAAAAATTTACATAAATGTGATCATATCATAGATACTCTTTTCCATTAAGCATCTTTTGCTCAGAATCATGTTTGTGATATTCATCCATGTTGTTATGTGTATTTGTATTTTTTATTTCTCTTCTAAGCAGTATCATTTTGAATATTATAATTTATCATTCCAATGTTGAATGGACCTTTGGGCTGTTGCCAGGATTTTTATATTATGAATAGTGTCACTCTGAATATCTGTGCACATCTATTTTGGGGAACATGTGTATACATTTCTATTAAACACATACATACCTAAAAGCTGAATTGCTTAATCAAAAGATATGTATATTTTCAACTTTAGTAGATACTGCCAAACAGTTTTCCAAAGTGGTTTCATCAATTTACATACCCCTCAGCCATGGATGAGAGTAATTATTGCTCCAAATGTTCAACAAAATGTATATCTATCGGGGCCAGCCGTAGCCCAGTGGATAGGGCGCCGGTACACCACATGGGAGGCCTTGGGTTCGGTTCCCAGGGACCTCTCCGAGCGGGCAGACCGCCTGAGAAGGCAAAAGCTGCCGTGGGCAGTGCAGAGTCGCTGCGGGCAGGGCAAAAAGCCGCCACGGGCAGGGCAAAGCTGCGCAGTGAGCTGACTCCGGGCGTGGCTGCAGTGGGGGGAGACAAAGCAGACGTAGAAGAACACAAAAAATGAACACACAGCAAGAGCAAGCAGAAAGGGGAGGGATATGTAACAACAACAACAACAAAAATGTATATCTATCTATCTATCTATCTATCTATAGCTGTTTGATGTAATTATGAATTCCAAAAATCAATATTGAATCATGCTTGTAAACTGATCTACTAATTTGGGCATGATTAAGTTATGATTAGGGCGTTGACTAGGCCACATCAGTAAGGCATTGAGCCCTATCCCTTGGTGGGTGGGGTAATCGAATACAAAAGGACAGAGGGAGCAGATTTGAGAAGCAGATTTGAGAAATAGTTCTGATGTCGGAAAGAATGTCCCAGGAGGAGAGAAGTGAGCCATTTACCTGATAGTCTACAGCTGACCTTGTGGAGAAAGTGGAGGAGCTACGCCTGGAGAGAAACACAGCCCCAGGAAAAGAACCCAAAAAGCCTGAACCCTGGCAAATGTCTGCAGCTGTCTTGCTCCAATACGTGGCAATGGACTTTGGTGAGGGAAGAAACGTATGCTTTATGACCTGGTAACTGTAAGCTTCTACCCCAAATAAATACCCTTTATAAAAACCAACCAATTCTTGGTATATTTGCAAAGGCATCCCTTTGACTGACTAATACACTATCTATCTATCAATCATCGATTTATCATCTACCTACCAACCTATCTATCTCTATCATCATCTGCTTAATTTGATAAGCTGCTCAAAGAAGATATCATGAAATGCATTGGCTTTAACAATGGGAATTTATTAGCTTGGAAGCTTACAATTTTGAGGCTGAGAAAAATAGCCAAATCAAGGTATCATTAAGGCGATGCTTTCTTCCCAAAGATGGGTTGCCAGTGGTCTTAGACTCCTCTGTCTCTTGGCAAGATACATGGCAGAGTTAACTGTTTTCTCCCTTCTCTACTGGGTTTCATTCCTTTCAGCTTTTGCTTCATTGGCCTTCTCCTTCTGTATTCATCCCATTTATAAAGGATTCCAGTAAGAAGATTAGACCCACCCTGGGTCATCCCTTAACTGAAGCATCAAAACTCACAGGAATGGATTACCTTTAAGAACATGATTTGCTGGGATACATCATACAGTTCCAAACCACCACATAATTTATATCTATCTATCTATCTATCTATCTATCTATCTATCTATCTATCTATCCATCCACTATTTCACCATAGTCATTCTAATAAGCATGTAGTGGTCTTGAATTATAGTTTTAACTTGTACTTCTTTGATGCTTGATGTTTTCTTTTTGTCAAATTGTATAACACCATTTATGAAATGCCTATTCAATATTTTATTGTTTGCAAGTTTTTATCAGTGCAGAAGACCATATATTCTATATTAAGTCTTTTGATTGATATATGTACTACAAAATATTTTCACCAACTCTATGGCTTACCTTTTTTCCTTAATTGTATTTTTCAATGAACTAAATGTTATGTAATTCAATTTAATATGCTTTTTACCTTTTAATGTTAGTGCTTTAATAATCTTGTTTCAAAAATAAACTTCTGTATACACACAAATTGTGAAAATATTCTTCAATTATTTATTTTGTTTTTTTGTTTGTTTGTTTGATTTTAATTCTACCCTTGGCCTATAGGTTTAGATTTGTAATTACTCTGTGATAAATTTTGTCTGTGGAGTTCTATGGCTGTTATAACAAATTTCCACAAACGTAGTCATTTGAAACAACACAAATTCGTTGTCTACTTTTCAGTCTGACATACTCTCACTATAAGGGTTGGCAGAGCCAGATTCCAGGGGAGAAATCTCTTTCCTTGCTTTTCCCAGCTTCCAGTGAGTCCTTTTAAGGGCTCTTGTGATTATGTTAAGACTATCAGTACAAATTCAGGATAATTTCCCTCTTATAAAGTCAACCAATTAGCAACTTTAATTCATATTCTGCAACCTTTATTTCCATTTGCTATATAAAGAAACATATTCAGAAGTTTCGGGGATTTGAATACAGGTATCATTTTCTGCCTCCTGTAAGTATGAAATAGAGTTTAAATTTCACATTGTTTCCATGTTCATATAGAATTGACCCAGCATTATTTATTAAAGAGATGCTACACTCAAGTGTCAAAAATCATATGTCCATTTGAACTTGGGTCTATTTCTGAACTTCTTTTTTTGTCTTCCACCTGTCGATTCTTGTGCTGATATCATGCTGTCTTAATTCTTTTCCTTTATAATAACTCTTGATATAAGTCCTGCAGGTAAGTTAGTCTCATTTAAAATGTCTTGGCTTATCTCAGTTCTTTGGAATATTAGAAATGATTTAGAATGACCTTATCAATGTCCAAAAAATTAATAGGATTTTTATTCAGACTGCATTAAATTTGGAGGAAAGTGACATTTTAAAAATAATTATTTATATAGCTAAGACTTCTATGCATTTCTTCAGTAAAATTTATGTTTTTCAGTGTAGTCTTGCAAATTTTTATTAGATTTATTCATATTATTTTATTTTTTATGATGCTTTTTAAATATTTTATTTCATTTCCTGAATTTTATTTGTTTGTTGCAGAGCCACGAAATACAATTGATTTTCCTATATTAACCTTGTTATATTCTCGTAACAATTTTAATAGTTTGTATATGGACAGCCAAAAACCCTTATCTGCGTTTGAGAAGTTTTCAGCCTAAGTTTGTAGGTTTTTACCCTAGGAAGCATGAAATTCATCAAATGCTGTAACTGTGTATGTGAGAGGACAATTAATTCTTAAGTTTTGTTATCAAAAACTTCTATATTTTCTATTCTTAACCAACTTCCTTCTTCCCAGGTAAAGCTTAGATTCTTAGCATCCAGTCCAAATCCAGAAATCATCTGATACCTCTATGTACAGTACATCCCTCTCAGAATTCTTAACTCTTCAGTACTTCAAGCTAGTACTTCCACAGATCTCTAATATTCTTTAAAAAAGACTCCAAGATTTTCTTGGTCTTATCTCCACCTTACATGGGAGTGAATATCATATGTTAGATTTTATCGAATTGCTTATGTAAACGTACTGAAAATAATATAAAAATTTTCTTCCATAATCTATAGTTTCTAAATGTTAGAATAGCTTTGCATTCCTTTGATAAACCCATTTTGGTTAGGAAAATTTACCCTTATTGTTTTCTTTCTTCAAATTTGTCAGGTTTAATTTTTCACTTGTTTCTTTAACTTGAAAGCTTAGTTTATCAATTTTTATTCTTTCTTTATTTCCAATAAAAATATTAACATTTATAAATTTCACTGTAAATGCCATTTTACCTATATTCCAAAGTATGAAAATAAAGAATTTTAATTATCTGCAGTGTAGATTTTTAAAATATCTAATGTAATATCTTCTTTTGACTTGAGATATACGTATTTATAATTTCAAAAACCATGGCTAAAAACCATGACCTATATAATACAATCTTTTAAAGTTTATTGAAATTGGCTTTTGATCAAATACTTGGTTCATTATTAAATATATTCCTGGTGTGTTTGAGAGGCATCTATACTGTAAATTTTGAATACAAGTTTCTGTATATGTCCAGAAGATCAACCTTGCCAATAATTGTGTTATTTAAGTCTTCGATATCCTGCTGTGTGATCTTCCTGCAGGATGATTTTTTTCCTCTCTCAGATATTCTCTTTTCAACATTTGGTTTGTGAGTTTTTGTTCATCAGGGTTTCATCTGTAGGAATTTTGTAAATGTAAGTTCTGGCCCAAGGGTTTGTCTCTCCAGACAGTCTTTTATCTGGCTTCTGACGGATTCTGAAGAGGTGCTATCAAACTGGCATCAGATATTTAGTGATTTGTAGGAGCTTTTATTTGCTACCTTTTATGGTGTAAGAAATTGCTTTGACGTGTATTACCTTTAAGCAACAAATATTTATTGTAATTTAATATCATAACATCATACATTTTGAGATATTGGTTCTCTGCTGTGGGTCAAGGTTTCAAGGGTGGCTTCATGAGGTTGCAGTCAGGCCATCGGTCCGGCTGTCATCTGAAAGCTTGACTGATGTTGTGGGATCACTTTCAAGATGACTCACATGGCTGTTGGCAGAAGGCCTCAGCTCCTTGATGGTTATTGGCAGGAAGCCTCAGTTCCTCTCCATATGGACCTCTTCTTAGGATTATTTAATGTGTCTTCACTACATGGCAAAATCTGCCCCCCCTCCCACCCCAAGCAGGCGACCAAAGATAGAGGGAACAAGGAAGAAGCTGCAAATGTCTTTTATGACCAAGTCATAAAAGTCTCATATTGCCACTTCTGTTCCCAACATGCAAGGGAAGCGAATTAACTCCCTTTTTGAAAGGAGAAGTACCAAAGGAATTGTGAACATATATTTAAACCACCATAGGAATTTTATAGAATTTGCAGGGAGTATAAATTCAACTCTGATGCCGGAGTATGGAGGTGTTAATATGTTTTAGGGGAGACACTTTTCCAGGAAAACACTGTCTTACCTCTTTCTTAAGAACAATCAGGATTTTGTTAGTTCACCCTTTCATTAAGGAGACATAAAGGATAATGACTTTTATGAATGAGGCTGTATGAGAGGATATTCGTTCTAAATCACTTTTATGTAAGTTCAAGCTCAGGTCTCATTGTCTCCACATAGCCACTAAAACTGAAGCCATCTGGTCACTGAGCCTACTGCAAGGCTTTAGTCCACCCAACATACTCTTGCTCTGACTTACAGGCTCTTCCTCAATTCTAACTCCTGAGGAAATTTTCTATTTAGAATATTTGAGTCTTTGTTGAGGACTCAAATATAAATTTAGAAAGAGAATTACTATATATCATCTGGAATTTTCAGAATTTTTTTAGTAATAGGTGGTTTCAATAATGTATTTCATATCTAGAAATGGAAGTATCCAGAGAGATATTTATAGTGCAGATATTCACTAAACCTCAAATGGAATAGTATGCACCATTGAGCCGTAACAAGTTGTAAGCTACCCCTCTGATATTGGCTTTCACTGACTAATGGTATATATTCATTTTTCCTAGATTGTCTTCTTCATCTCTCTTTTGGTAACCCAGACACCTACAGTGATGCACCTAACTCCTTTTCTGATTTCATACTTTTGAAGCTATGTGATAAGCAAGCCCTTGTTATCCTACCTTATACCATAAAACGTACCAAGCTATTTCTTTTACCAAAACTCATTCCCTCTCTAAGAGAAATTTTGATGAAAACTATTATGTCTATCTATTTATTTAGATATCCATCAATGTTTCCTTCTAGTTATAGCTTACTGACAATAAAATAATATCAGTTTTACTACCATTTAGCAGAATAAATGGATTCTCAACATTTACCAAGCACTAAGTCAGACACTGAAGTGAAAAATATGGAAAAGAATCTAGGTCTTCCATCACAGTGCTCAAATTAGAAACATAAAAAAATAACAATAAACCCTTGATGGCTCGAAAACACTGTAAAACTCTGTGCATGAAGTATACTAGGGAACAATAATGAGAGGGAATAATTTTATATAAACTGGGATAAGAGAGAAGAATAACTAATAAAGAATGCTTTGCAGAGTCATACTTTGACCTATGTCTTGAGTTATGTAAGTAAGTTCTCTAGGTGAAAATGTGAGCTTGTGAGCTGGTAGTGACAAGGAGCATTATGCAAGTGATGGTGTAAATGAAAGGATATGACAGAAAAGAGTTTCAGACAAATAAAATGAAGAGCAAGGGCATGAAGGCATGAGAGCCCAATGCACATTTAGGCAACAAAAAGTATTTAACTACATAATATAAAGTAATATTTTAAAACCCTGGATTTTAAGGTACACAGTGGTGGAACGAGGGAAGATTGAAATTTAAAAAGGCTTTGAAGAGCAATGATGTGGATTTAATACTTTATCACATTAGGAAATGGGGTATAAAGAGGTGGTGAGTGATTTCAGGTAAAAATGAGAATTCACTTAGTGAAGACTTAGAATGCTAAATAAATGTTCAGGATCTTTGTTAAACATATACAATTTAGGGACTGGTCTTCCCAGGCTAAATTGACATTTTGACTGACAGGTTTGCTTCAGAACAAATGTTAGCCTTTTATTTATTTTTAGGTTTGTGTTTGTTGTTGTTGATATACCTGAACTCTCTCTCAGATAAGCAATCTTCTTTGATTCTGTTTAAATGTATGTTACTAAAATAAAAAATAAAAAAAATGTTAAAAGAGGAGGGACAGCAATTATGCCTACTTGATGTGGTGGTTGTGAATTTGAGATGATAATGTGTAAAAGAAGAAAGAATAGTGAAAAATTGACACTGCATAATTTTAAACCAATTCATAGTATAAAGTAAATGCTTAGAGGGTGGGTCCCTTAAAATCTCATGAATTTAACCCAAATAAATCTTTTCTCTCTCTCTCTCTTTGAACCACGGGTTCCTTTGGTTCCCTCCCATCCATGCCTTAAGATACATTTGTGAAAGCATGGCTCATTGTTCAAATGTTTCTTAGACTGGATCCACATATTTTGAAGAATAAATGATTCTACCAGATATAATTGAAACTGAATCATATCAATCAAAGTGGTTCTAATTGTCGCCACCAGGGAATTCTGCCAAATACAAATTTTGGGTTTCTGTTGCAGTCATATTTATGTTGCCTGGGCCTGCCCTCTCTGTCGTTGCTAACTGGGTCAGAAAAGGATACCTGACATTAGCATGGCCACTCAGATTTTCTCTTCAAGAATACCATTAAAAGACACTGAGAAATAGAATTGTAAGTTGAGATGTTCATGAAATAGCTCAAGAAAGATCTACAAACTACTATAAATGCCTTGACTAATTTCTCTAGGTCTCTGTTTTTTCCCCATCACCAGAGTTGAAGTTGTTTCAACCTGAACTTGGATTTCATGAATACCTGTTCAAACAATTGTTAGATATTACTTATGGCAGCTATAGGAATTTTTCCCCTGTTATTTACAACTAAACAATCTTACATAAATATAGGGGAGGGACTTTTCTCCATGGTAGAAGCCTCAGAGTTACAAATCACCCTGCCCTAAGTACATGCTTGTAAAGAGCTTGTCAATCTAAGTTTACAGTTCCAATTGGTTCTTCATTAGCTTTGTTTTGGAAGTATAAATTTAGACACACCAGAGAATCTTGCTTTATTATATAATGGCAATTATGGAAAATATTTGCTAAGGTCTCTGCTTATTTTCTATTAAATAAAGTCATGAACAATCTGGAAGTTAGACTGCAGAAATGAATATGTCTTGATCTCTCCCAGAAAGGTTATTAAATATTTTATTACACTTCATGAGTTTTTAAATTCAAGGTAAAAAATACGAATTACATTATGATGCCAGGTGAATTCCTATAAAAAGATGTTATCTTTTATATGGAAAATGCCCCCTCAATGATGTCTCTGAGGATCAATTTCCTTCTCATTTCAATCCATCATCACATGTTAATTGACTTAATGAAGAAAACATCCAATTGATAAGAAGTCATTTTATAATTATATGATTTTCCCAAGCCGTGTAAATCCCATAAGTGACCAGCAATTATGTTTAATACTAAAATATTTGGAGTTCCTTAGAGTCTGAATTAAAGGGCAGAAAAAGGATGATTCTGGAACAATGAGAACTTGAACTCTGGAATTAAGACTAACTTGTTTTCAGTTTTTTTCTTTGCCACAATCTGATGCTGAGATCTTGAATAAAATATTTAAATCTTCTGTGGCAGGAGTTTTTGTCTTTTTTTTTTTTTTTTTCATTTAACGGTGTCTGGCTTTAGGACTTCAATAATATTGAACGAATGAATAAATAATTGAATGAATGAACTATCTCAAGTTTAGTTTTAGAATTGAATGAAACAATATATGTAAAGGTGTCTTTGATAGATAAAGATGTCTTCAAGAAAAAGAGAAAACAACTACATGTTGCTAAAACAAGTGAGAAGTTAATCAAGAAGAGTTATGGGTTCACAGATCAAACCTGCAGCCAGGTCAACAGTGAAGGTGGTTAGAGATCATTGGAAGCAGGGCATGAAAAATAAAAGAGCCTTTTCTAAATCTATTTTCTCTGAATATTATCTTTGTTCTATGAGACAAAGTTCTTCATGAGTTAAGACTACCTTAACCCCAGGATCATATTCTTATAGCTTATAGTGGAAAAAGGCTTTAATCTCCCAGCTCCAGTTTGAAAAAATGCTGGAGAAGCATTCTATTCGGAATGGAGGGTTTAGCCCTATTACCTCAGGAAGAACAACGATTCATTGTAGGAAAAAATAGCCACTAAAAACACTTAAAAAAAATGCCTGTCACATATCAAATGTTCAATACATGTCAGGCAATATACTATTGTTCTCAGTTAGGGCTAGGAGTAGTGAAACAGTGTGAGGAACTGGCAATCAGAAAATTTACATTCTAATGTAACATGTTAGAAAAATTACCTCTGGTAAATTGCTTTTACCCTACCCCCAGAGCCTTAAATTCATGGAATTAGCATGGATGACAATAATAGCTCAAGTTACTGACTTTGTAAAATGTGCCTACCACAGTGACTGGCCCTTGGTAGATAATACATAAATGTCAATTCACTTCTTTGTCATCTTTGTGAGATTGTGGTTTTCTTCCCAATTCAGACACTAGCTATGAGACCTAAAAAAACTTACTAAATCTCCATCTGTTTCAGTGTCCTCACCTTTTCCCACCCATAAAATATGACAATCCCTTCCTGATAAAATTCTTAGGAGGTGGAATTAAACAGTATATATGATGATTAAGAAATTAATGTAATGTAGTTAGATGTAAGGGATTTTTATAGTAGATGAAAATGTTCTTTTTTTACTTTGTCACTTTTAAAAAGCTAACAATAACTCCCCCACTAATTGGAGACAATAAACTTAAGAACACAATATAATTTAACTTGATACCGCCTGATTATATCTGAGATTAATAACATTCAAAAATTATTATATAAATTATTGCTAATCCATAAGTGAATGGTTATTATGACTTAACCTATTTGGTGAGGAATAAAAATGACTAGAAATAAGTGTATCTTAGAGTCCACAGGTATTACTTCTGCTGGGTTAAGGTGAAGGCTCCTAAAAGTTCAGTGTGTCAGAAAGCTTTTAAGTCTAGCCAAGATCATGTTCAATTTCATAGCTCTATTCACATGATAGATTCTTAGTATCTTTCTTTTTTATAACCATATATATGCAACTTTAAAGAACTAATTATTCTTTACTCATTATGCTAGGAAAGTCATTTGTCCTAAAAAGAACCTTGTTGCTACAATGGAGGATGCACTATAAATGGATTATTTAAACAGCACCTGGAGAACACAAGACTTTTGTCAGAAGTAAGATTCATTTACACCTAAAAGGACTAATATTTTCAAGATGCATCAGATTCTTAAGGTAAAATGATCTTGACCACATGTCATGATGAAGTGTTATTGAATGCAACTGTCAGAAAAATCTGGAATTTTGAGAATTTTTTGGAAGTGAATGAGCTGTCGAAGGATTCATTTGATGAACAAGGAGATTTTGGAAATGAAGTGATATTTGGAACTAGAATTTTATGGCCAGCGTTGGTGAATCATGGCTGAAACATAAGCCGTTTACTCTACTTTGAATAATTTGATTTGCTGATATATTCCTCTAGTCACTCATAGCTGCTCACTGATACACTTTTCAGGCCCCACTTATCATCCGCATTCTTGTTTCCATATGTTGGCTAATTCTGTTACTCTATCTGAAATGCATTTCTCCTCTGATTCTCTTTTTGAAAGTGAGTTATCCTTCAAGACTTTGCACTGGTTTCCCCTTTCTATGGGAAATTCAAACTTTGAATTTCTATTGCATTTATTTGATAACTTTCTTAGAGCTTATATGGTCCCTAGTACTTTTAATGGTGTTTTTTTAAAAATTATTTTTTTTTATTTTGAGATAATTGTAAAGCCAAATGTAGTTGTAAGAAATAAAATACAAAAATCCTATGTACCATTTACCCAGTTTCCTCCAAAGATAAAATCTTGAAAAACCATAGTACAATATCATGACAAGGATATTGACATTACTACAGTCACAATAAAGAATATTTCCATCACTACAAAAATCTGTCATGTTCCCGGTTAAAGCCACAACCACTTTCCTATATCACCAAGCCCCTACTTACCCCTGGCAACAACTACACTGTCCTCCATTTCTATAATTTTGTTGTTTCAAGAATACTATTTAAATGCAGTAAAAGAGTATGCAACTTTTCAGGAAAGACTGTTTTCATGCAGCATAAACCGATGGGGATTTATCCAGGCTCTTGTGTGTATCAATAGCTTTTTCTTTTAATTACAGAGTAGTATTGCACAGTTTAACCGTTCATCCATTGAAGGACATCTGGATTGTTTCCTGTTTGGGGCTATTATGAATGAAGCTTTTCTCAACATGCATGTACATATTTTTGTGTGAACACAAGTCTTAATTTATCTAGGATAAAAAGCTCAGTAGTGCAATTTCTGGGCCATATCTTTAATTTTTAAGAAACTGCAAAACCGTTTTTCCCAAAATGGCAGTACAATTTTACATTCCCCAAAGCAAATCAGAAATGACCCAGTTTCTCTTCATCCTTGCATGCATTTAATGTTGACATTTTATTTTAGCCAGTCTCATAGGTGTATAAGGATATCCCATTGTGCTTTTAAAGTGCATTTCCTTACTGGTTAATAAAGTTGGGCACTTTTTCATGTGTTTATTTGCCATCTGTATATCATTATCAATGAAATGTCTCATTTGGTCCTTTGCCCATTTTCTAATTGCATGGTTTGATTTTTTTTACTTTGAGTTTTGAGAGTTCTTTTTATATTCTAGATATTAGTTCTTTATGGTATAGGTTGTTTTGTATAAGGTGTGAGATTTAATTGGAGGTTCATTTTTTCTTCTGTAGAGATGTCCAATTATCCCAACACCATTCATTGGAATTGCTTTAATTCCTCCACTGAATTGCTTTTGCATTTTTGTCAAAAATAAGTTGGCCTATTTGTGTGAATCTATTTCTGGGTTATTTATTTTGTTCCACTCGTCTCTGTGTCTATTTCTGCAACAATAATACATAGTCTTGATTATTATTGTTGCTATATAATAAGTTTTAAAAGCAGGAAGACTGATTCCTCCCACTTCATTCTTCTCTTTCAGAAATTATTTTAATTATTTTAGTTGCTTTGCTTTTATCTGCAAGTTATAGAATAATATTGTGTATATCTATAAAAAATTTTGCTGAGATTTTGATAGTAACCGTGTTTGATAGTAATTGTGTTAAATCTGTGTTATATCAGTGTTATGTCAGTTTGGGGATAAAAGCCCTGTTTGTATTTTGTTAAATTTAAACATAAATATTTCATTTTATCAAGCAATTTTAAATGATATTCTATTTTTAATTCGGCAAGACCTGTCGATTCCTTGGGATGAACTACATAGAAAATCATGTCATCTCCAAACAAGGATTTTTTTTTTCTTCCTTTCTAATCTGTATGCTTTTAATATCTTGTCTTGTTGCATTGGCTAGAACCAGCACTATATAAAACTATATATATATATTTATATATATATATATATATTTTTTTTTTTAGGTACTAGAACCTGGTACCTCATATGTGGGAAGCTGGTACTCAACCACTGAGCTACACTGGCTCCTTGTGTTGGTTTTTATGTTTGTTTGTTTGTTTGCTTGCTTGTTTTTGTTTACTTTTGTTTTTACGAGGTACCAGGGACCAAACCCAGGACTGCCCATGTGGGAAGCAGGTACTCAACTGCTTGAGCCACAATCACTCCCCAGCACTAAATTGAATAAGAGCGGTGAGAGGGAACATCATTTCCTTTATTGTGATCCTAAAGGAAAAACATTAAGTTTTTACCAGTAGTATATTATTACCTGTAGTCTAAAAAATTTTTTTTTGTTTTCAAAAAATTCCCTTTTGTCAAGTTTAGCATGGCCCTTGTAGTCCTATTTGTTGAGAGGTTTTATAATATTTTGGATGTTGAATTCTGTCAAATTAGTTTTCTGTACCTATTGTGATGGTCATGGTAATTTTTCTAATGAAAATAAGGTTTCTGAACATTTCTCAAAGCATTCTTGTTGTTTCTTAGCAGCCTAACCAAAATATCTACTGATTTCTACATTGAACACTTCAGCTGTTAGTGTTATCGCTCGTGGAAGTTTGAAATCTTACCAAAATTAATGCTGTTAACTGTAATATAAGCATTTTTTTCTTTGTCACCAGTGTGACATTCTGCCATTTCTATGTCTGCTCAACTAACAATGCCTACCAGATAATAGGGCTGCTTAATCATCTTAGTATCCCAGGAGGTCGGGGAAAAAAAATCTCAATAAGCCCTTACATTTAGTTCCTTCTAGTGCTCTAATTTTATCTGTAAGTTATAGAATAATATTGTGTATATCTATAAAAAAATCTTGCTGAGATTTTGATAGTAATCATGTTTGATAGTAATATATGCTCAGAAATCCAGTTGTCATTGCCATTTTCAAATTTATGATCAAAATCTAGCATTTTTAGAACTTTCAGAAAAAGTGAATAAGAATCAAACATATTTTGTAAAAGCCACACCCTACTTTCTGCTGCTGTCACCAAAAGGTAGCCATGTCCTCATCAACAGCTAATCACACCAAGGTTACCAAAATAACTCAATGGCTAACATGACAGACAGATAGACATATATAGATAGATAGGTAGATAGATAGATAAGATGGTATATATTGAAATTAAGAACTGAAGTATGGGAAAATGAAGTAATGTTTAAAACTGACACAGAATGAAATAGTAAAATTTGCTTTAGTTTTGTTTTGATTAAAAATACATTCAATTCCATGGAAAATACAGAAAACACATTGATGGTCAAGTCTAAAGAAGAGTACCTACTTAGTTTTTCCAAGTATTAAGGAGTTA
>PVKH010012533.1:0-17235 GCA_004027955.1 Chaetophractus vellerosus
CACCCTATCCACTGGGCTACAGCCAGCCCCACCATTGGTTTTGCTAATGCCCTTTACACCATTGGTTTTGACTTTTAAAACTATTATATTATTTATTTCTGAGTGTAGGGTTTCTTTTACCAGATTATTTTAGCCAGGGTTCTCCAGATAAACAGAACAAACAGGATTTATGTGTGTATGTGTATATATGTATATATTCGTATGTATGTAAATATTATGAGATTTATATAGGAATTGGCTCACATGACCATTGGATTGGCAAGATCAAATTCTGTAGGGCAGGATGCAAACTGAGAAGTATGATGAAGGTTTTGAAGAATTCCCCAGAAGTTGGCCAGCTGAAGTATAGATAGGAAATTTTTCCTTCTGACTGCTGAAATCATCAATTTTCTCTTTAAGCCTTCAATTGATTGAATGCTACTTCTCTCATTGCTAAAGGCAATCTCCTCAGTTGATTGTAGATATAATCAATCATAGCTGCAATCAACTGATTCATTATTTCAATCCATGAAATATCCTCACAGTAATAATCAGGACAGCGCTTACTTGGCCAAACAACTGGATACCGTAACCCAGCCAAGTTGACACATGAACTTAACCATCACACAGATATACTGTAAAGTTGATATTGGACCCATTAACACTTAATTAATATTTTTGAAATTATGTTTTTTTCTCTTTATACAAGTAATGGATGACCATTGTAGATGCAAACCAAATATTCAATATATGTTAGCTATTTACCATAATTCATTGAATCTAAGCTACCATCATTTGAAGGCACCATATCATTTTATGTAGGGCTAGGTAAAAAAGTCAATAAAAGTATTATATACCAAAGATTTTAAGTTACATTCTTATTTATGAGAAGAAAAATGTTTTAAAAAATACCTTGAAATATAACCCCTATTATCTACTCTCTTGGTGCCTGTATCTGAGCAGAAACACAAGTCATGCAAGAAAACAAATTGGTCCCACAATGACACAAAGCCATTACTAAATCTTATTTGGTTAAATAAAAAAAAAATGATTTAACCAATAATTGTTAGTAGTTCTTAGCAATTAGTGGTCACCATGTGGGGGAATTCTTCAATAAATGCAGTTTTCAATTTGCTTCTAGAATAACTCACAATTTATTTAGGACCTATAAGCTGATTGTATAATATCAAGAGACTCCTATAGAGAATGTAAATTAGGTCATTTAGTGCCCTCTCAACTTGTTTCCTGTGTTCCCTTCTTGAAGAAGTATTAAAGACATTCACAAGACCCATATCTGTCATAGTTTTCCCACTGAAAATTAACAATTTCCATATCTTACCATAAATAAAATACTTTGTCTATCATAACTTTATGCCAGCAATACATAAAGTCTTTACAGTAGCCCTTTCCTTTAAAATACCATGAGGTGAAAGAACTCTAAGGCAGTGGCCAGAATATCCTTGGAGAATAGAACCTGGTTTAAGATTTCCTAATCTTCAGACTCATATAAGCAAAAAGTGCAAAAATAAAACGCATTCACCCTTCTCTCTCTCTCTCTCTCTCTCTCTCTCTCTCTCAAAGCTAATGCTGTTCCAGTTCATAAATATATCAAGGTCAAATAAATCTTTCAAGGGCAGACTACCAATCAAATTCGTGTTGGAAATTAGAAACCATCAAATTAAATCTCCACTTATTTTTGAGACCACACAAAACAGTTAAATTTTATCAGAATTTTAACCAAACATTTAAAGATGTTTAATTTGAAGTTGAGTACCACCACCTTCAAATGGTCCTCCTTTTCCACTTTATAATCCTTTTATCTCTTAAGGTATTTATTTGCATCAGTGCTTAGAGTTCTTTAATGCCACACTTTAATAATTTAACACTAAGTTGATTTAGAAGGCAGAAATAATTTCCTAAAAGGTACATTAACATTTCAAAAAGAAATATAATATTCTGGTTCTTCCCTCAAGTATAAGTAGGAAAGTTTCATTAATATTACTTAAGCAAAATGTTGATTAACATTCCCTGCTGTGTAATGTAGATAAATCTCATGAACAACAAGAACAAAAGGCAAACCACTAAAATGCTGGCAACATGAAAGGGTCCATGTAATTCACACTCTCCCTTGGCACGATTCAATTCCCAAGTGAATATACAATTGAGAGAACAAAGAGCATACACTCTAAATCGATTAAAATTTATGTGGTCATGCATTTACAAGTTCAAATTAATATTGTAAGTAGGCTATATCTAGCAGCTGCCTTTCAGGTCTCCATGTAACTTACTGGTGTTAAAAGTGACATTTTTTGTCAGTTATGATGGACAAAGTATTTTATTTAGGGCAGGTGGTAGAAGGAAAAAGAGCTTGGAAACTAATTGTTCTGCACGAAATAATTGCTATTACTTCTACTGAACAAATCTTTTCCAATTGCATTTGAAATCTTATTTGACTGCACTGCAATGGTTGGTTAACTAAAGCAATTTTGTTTTCAACTAAGCCTGCAATATTAATTGTACTTACACATGTATAAACATAAAGGATGCCTAATTTGTATTTTAATAAGTAGGATCTTTATGTGTGGCTTATTAGCACCAGCTTGTTACTGTGCAGGGTGAGTACAGACGTCTAGAAATTGGCTGGTAAATAAAACATTTGAAGAGCCCTTTTTAGCTGCAGCTTCACAGAGAAAGTAAATTAGAAGGTGAAAATTTTTCTAGTGGGGTTGAATATTATTGAGGGTAAATCAGGCTACTTTAGTTCTCCAACATTAAGCTTTAATGTCATAATTTTTAAAATTGCTTGCTCAAATTATATTTTGATATGTAGCTTTAAACTTTGTAATATTTTAAAATCTAGTGTTTATACGAGTAAAATTAATAAATACTGGCTTTATGTATTTATTTATTTCATGCATTCTTATTCATTTCATGGAATTACATTACTTCTGTTGATTGCAGCATAAACAATTTTGAATATGTGAATTGTAAAAATATATTGTATTTATTTTAGTTATAAAGTATAAAGAGAGATACTATTCTAAATTATAACTTAATATATAGCTCCTGGATATCAAATAGCTGATTTTTAGGGGCAAAAGGCAGAGGGTAGCATTCTAACTTAATAAGTGAATTTAATAGATCACCATAATGATTTTAGGCTCTGACCGAATTATCTTAGTGTCCACGTTTGGTTGAATTGCCCTTTCAGAATCAGGAGCTTGCATATTTTAAAATGTTTTCTCAGTATTTCTATAATGTAAGGAAACAATCATTCTTTTTATACTGTTTTTATTAAGAGTCGTGACAGTCTGTCCTCATCATCATGATAGATTAAAAGGAGCCACATGCAAAATTGATCTACGTGAAATGTTGGTGACCAATTAACAGAAGTCAGGCAAATTTATGGTGCCTTACTCTTTTTGTTCATATACACATATAAGTGCTTAAAGTAAAATCATTATAACACAACAGAGTAGAAAATAATATTCATGAAATTTAAATTGTTCATTATCCTGGGTAGTAACACCTCACTTTATTTCTTATAATGAAAGGAAGAAGAAGTGAAATGTTTATTAATACCTAGCCAAAAGCATTGGTTTCACTTCTAATAACTTTTTTAACAAATCAAGTTTATTGATACATTTTAATAAAGCGTAAATCTAACCACATTCAAATATATAATTCAGTGGTGTTAGTTGCTTTCACAATGTTGTGCTACCATCATCACCATTCATTACAAAAACTCTTCCATCACCCCAAACAGAAACTCTGTACCAGTTAAGCATTAGCTCCCTTTTCCCTACCCTCACCCTGGCCTCCATAAACTGTATTCTGCTTTTTGACTCTATGAATTTACTTATTTTAATCCTTTCATATCAGTGATGTCATACAAACTTGTCCTTTTGTGTCTGGCTGATTACACTCAACAGGATGTCTTCAGGGATCATCATATTGTCATATATATCAGAAATTTATTCCTTCTTACTGCTAAATAATATTCCACTGTATATATATATACCACATTGTGTTTTTCTTTCACCTACTGATGGACTCTTGGGTTTTTTTCACCTTTTAATTGTGAATAATCCTGCCATGAACATCAGTGTGCAAATATCTGCTTAACGAGTCCCTGCTTTCAATTCTTTTGGGTATGTACTTAGAAAAGGGTTTGCTGGTTCATTTGGTAATTCTATCCTTAATTTTCTGAGGAACCACCAAACTGTCTCCCACAAGGGTTGCACCATTTTACATTCCAACAATGAATAAGTGTTCCTGTTTCTCCACATCCTCTCCAACACCTGTTATTTTCCCTTTTATTCTTAGTAGCCATTTTAGTGGGTGTGAAATAGCATCTCACTGTGGTGTTGATTTTCATTTCTGTAATGGCTAATGATGTTGAGCATCTTTTCACATGCTTTAGTTATTGCTCCAATAGAAGATTACTGCTCTGCTCAAGTTGCTGTCACCCACTGCATACTGTGTTCAAAGGCTGGAGTCATAGCATGTCTCATGTAGCAATCAGGTAGAAGACCCTCTCTCCAACCCTAGAAGTTTTTAATCACTTGAATCCTGAAGCTAGTACTTATAATCCCTGTGTCACAAAACTCCTCAAGAAAATAGCTCATTCACCATTTATTTAAAACTTTTCTCTATGAGGACTGAAACACATTTCTTTGGGAGTCTTCAAGGAGACGTATTTCCTACCTGTCCTCATTTCGTCAATGACTTCATAAACTTGGTCATATAATTCTCCTTCTTTAGGAAACATCAGTTGACCTCCATCAAATGTAAAACAAACACAAACAAAAAAAAAATGAAAGTGATTCCTGAGAATTTGCCAACTCCAAACCAATATTGTCTTAGGTCAGGTTCAGCCTTGTATGTACCTTAACACTGTATACATTTATAACTCCAAAAAGCTGTTGTGAAATTAACTGAGCTAATTTTTATAAATATGCCTAGCACTTTGGTAGATCCTCTAGGATGATATCTTTAATATAGGAGGCACTGTCTCTTTCTAGATTTATTTCTTCCAAGAAGCTGGCAAATTGCTTTTTAATTGTAAAGTGCAGCAAGTTATATCTTCTCAATATGGAAGTATGCATTGCACATAATAAGCATTCAAGGAAGACTTGTTGAAATGACTTAAATACCATTTAACTTACATTTTATTTATGTATTAAGACTGCATTCATTTTGAATGACTACATTTGAAAGTGACCAATACTCGGCATGAGGATAACAAACCTAAGTCTTTTGTTTTTATTGAAATTTGTTTTATATTTCTATGAAGTTATGGTTCACTTAGTGTTTAAAACAGCTCTGGTTTGCCTTTTTAGAATAAACAATAGTTGCATCTGAAGGGATCTTTAGGTGAGCACAGACACTAATAAATTTTCCCATTTCCTATATATAGATCTTTGAGTACTGAGCCCTGAGGCAATAACTCTACTCCTAGAGATAATTTTTGGTTTGAGAATAGTATCAGCTGCTGGAGTAATTTCAATTTATTGGAGTTATAGATTATTATTGATTTTGCTAATAACTAATATAGTTATGGGAAGAATTGACCAGAAACAGTTTTCTTCCTAAGGGTCTGACACTGGGGTCAACCTTTGAGCTTTAAAATAAGAATCAAGGGGAGTGGATGTAGCTCAGTGCTTTGAGCACCTGCTTCTTCCCATGTACAAGGTCCCTGGCTCAATCCTTGGTACCACCTAAAAATAAATAAATAAAATAAGAATCAAAATAAGAATCAGGGTGATTAATGTAGGTTGTGGGGATCTATCATTAGTTGAATACATTTTCACATCAGGAACTGCCCAGGAGAGCTGATTTCGGGGACCCAAGGTTCAGCAGGAGGCTGGTTTCAACACAGGGATATTATGAGGCCAGAAAAAGAACAGCCGCTGAAAAAGGAGAAAGTGGGTCTGGATGGCGTAGACCATGGACAATGTAACTAGAAGCTTAGCCAAGGTGTATTACTTTCTCAAGTAGATAGAATGAATTTTTGAGACGTCTCTGGTTTAAACTTGCAGGTTAAAAAAGGAGAACTTGGGGAATATTCATCTGCAAGTTAAAAAAAATTATGATGTAACTGGACTTTGATTTAACCATATATCAGATAAATGCTAGGGTAATTTAAGGAGAATCATCACATTTATCTTATCTATGTATCTTTTATTTTTCATATATTTTTAATGAGATACACAGAATAATTGATGGATACATAGTTATATATAGTTTTTTATGTATTGAACTGAATGTACAAAATTGTGACCCACGGAGAGCATTCTATTTGAATTAATCAACATATTTACATTTCCTCTCACCTTCCCTATCGTATTAAATAATTCCTTTTCTGTTGTTAAGATTTGGCTTGTGTTCTATAACCATAATTCACCGTGTTTAATCCTGGTCCTATATTTGATTGGTTATTACTATCAGCAATAATTTTACCATAGCCTTATCATTTCTAATTTTATTTTTTTGTTAATTTTTTTGTTTCAATTCATAATTTGACTGACTGGATTTTGTTACCATGTATTTTAATCAAGAAGGTCTGTTAAATACTCTAATCCTTGAGTTCTTTATAATTGGGATTATCTGGGATTTTTTTTTTTTTTTTTTGGACTTGAAGTAAAACTTGGCTAAGTGTGCAGTTTTATTCACAGAATTTAGGAAATCACTTCACTGTCTTTCATTGATAGTGGCTATCAAGAAGTCTGAAGCCAATCTGATTCCAGCTGCTTGACACTGATCCTGAATTGACTTGATCTTTTAGCTCATTCCCTAATGTTACTTCCTTCATTCCTCAGGTTGAACCAAGAATGTTATATTTTATTGTTGATTGCTTGTCATGCCTATATTAAAGTCATAATTTACTTCAGAGATGTTATCGTTTAGGATATTTTGGAATGGCTTCATGTTTTATTTGCTATGTTCTATTTTTCGGGATCATCACTTAGTGGAAATTGGACCTTGCACTCTAGATTATGACTTTATGAATATGCTTATTTCATGTATTTGTCCTTGTGTATATTGTATGTCCTCATATAGTTTTTTTCCTTGTGTATCAGGCTGATATCACTCAACATATCAACAAGGTTCATCCTTGTTATAGCATGTATCAGAACTTAATTCCTTTTTATGGCCAAATGATATTCCATTGTATACCATGTTTTGTTTATCTGTTCTTTTGTTGATAGACACTTAGTTTGTTTTCATCTTTTGGCAATGGTGAATAATGCTGCTGTGAACATCTGTGTGCAAATGTCTGTTCAAGTCCCTGCTTTTAATTCTTTGGGGTCACATATGTACCTAGAAGTGAGATTGACTTGATGGATCATTTGGTAATTTGATACTTAACTTCCTTAGGAATCACCCTACTGTTTTCCACAGTGGTTGCACTATTTTACATTCTTACCAACAATGAACAATTGTTACTGTTTCTCCAAATCCTTCCAACACTTGTTATTTTCCCTTTTTAAAAATAGTAGCCATTCTAGTGGGTGTGAAATGGTATCTCATTGTTTTGATTTGCATTTCCCTGATGGGTAATAACATTGAGTATCTTTTTTGTGCTTGTTGGCCATTTGTATATCTTCTCTGGAAAAATGTCTGTTCAAGTTTTTTTCCCATTTTTTAATTGTGTCATGTGCCTGAATTTTTAATTCTATTCCATTGGTCTATGTGTCTGTCTTTGTGCCAATACCAAGCCATTTTGATTACTGTAGCTTTGTAATAAATTTTAAAATCAAGAAGTGTGAGTCTTCCAACAGTATTCTTATTCTTCAAGATGGTTTTGGCAATTTGGGGTCACTTCCACATGAATTTGGTGATTGTTTTTTCCAATTCTGAAAAGAAGTCTTTTGGAATTTTAATTGGAATTGTGTTGAATCTGTTTGTCACTTTAGGTAGAATTGACATCTCAACAATATTTAGTCTTCAATCCATGAACATGGGATGTGCTTCCATATATTTAGGTCTTATTTAACTTCTTTCAGCAATGTTGTAGGTTTCTATGTACAAATCCTTTACATCCTTGATTAAATCTATTCCTAGATTAAATGATTCTTTTAGTTGCTATTGTTAATGGAATTTTTTCCCGATTTCCTCTTCATATTTTTCATTGTGCATAGAAACCCCACTAATTTTTGCATGTTGATCTTGTACTCTGCCACTTTCATGAATTAATTTATTAGCTATAGGATATTTGTTGTGTATTTTTCAAGATTATCTATATATAGGATCAGGTCAGCTGCAAAGAGAGAGTTTTACTTTCTCCTCTGCTATTTAGATGCCTTTTATTCCTATTCCTTTCTCTTGTCTGTTTGTTCTGGCTAGAACTTCCAGTACCTTGTTGAATAACACTAGTGATGTAGACATCCTTGTCGTGTTCCCAATCTTAGAAAGGGAAAGCTTTCAGTTTTTCACCATTTAGTATAATTTTAGCTGTGTTTTTTTCATATATTATGCATGGGTTCTTAAGCTCTTGAATAAACTAATGATCTGGTAGATGATCAGTGAAAGTTAAAAGGAGAGAAGTCCAAGTAGCTTAGAAGTTCCCCTTGAGTGAATGGTCTCAAATATCTTACAGAGTATGTTCCTTCCTTTGCACATTTTCAAATAGATTTTAATGTTTAAGAAGTCTGTAAGACTTTTAGTAAGAACAATTAAACCATGGTATTTCTTGTTACCATAAGATGATTGCCACTTACTCTTTTCTTACTGGGATTAAGTTCTTTCTATGTGTTTTGGTTAGAATTTATTAGGCAAACTAATTTTAAAACTTCAGGTAGTAATAAAATTAACTGCATTTCTAAAAGTGGGGAATGTCCAATGCAAGTTTTCCTGAAAATATGTATCTAATGACCATTTAGATTCAGCTAAATGTAAATTCCACGTTTAAATAAATTTGGAGATTTGTGAGGAAGAAAATGAGATATAAATTTATTTTTAGGTTTTAAAAATATATTTTAGGGGCCGGCTCGATAGCCCAGTGGATAGGGCGCCGGCATACCACATGGGAGGCCCCGGGTTCGGTTCCCGGGGACCTCTCCTAGCGGGCAGACCGCCTTGAGAATGGCAAGCCGCCATGGGCGGGCCGGAGCCGCCGTGGGCAGGGCAAGAAGCTGCCACGGACAGGGCAGGTCGCCCGCGGATGGAGCGCAGCCAGCCACCCGCGAACTGAAGCAAGCGCCGGCCGTGAACGGACGCAGAGACCGCCCACAAGTGGGGAAAGCCGCGCCTGCGCAGTGACCACTCTCGGCGCGTCGCCGCAGCGGGGGGAAGGGGAGATATGTAATAAAATAAATAAATCTTTAAAAAATATATATATATTTTATAAAATATAGCATAAGACATAAACCAGTGCAAAGATATAGAGAGCTAAAAATAAATGCTTTGCTTTTAAAAGAAATACCCTATAATTACCATTTGCACATGAAAGGTATTGATTATACTAGACAGAGTTTAGTGTGCTTCTGAGTCTGCTCAAAACAAATTTTATCTAATATTAAGTCTAAAATTATTATTTTGTTTTGAGAGATGAAGTTAGTTGATAAAGCATTATTTTTAGAAGTAGCATACTCTAATAAATAGGAGTCTCGGCTAAGGCGCCAAAAAAAGTTTAGTTACGCCCAGTCTTAAATCGAAGCTGGTTACTTAATCTCTAAATCTCAGTTTCCTCTTCAATAAAATGGGAATAATATTGGTACCAGGAGCACATAGTTGTTTTTATACTTACTTGAAATTTTCCGCAGTAGCCTTTACACAGGTCTTTGAAAAATAGAATCAAGATTTAAATAAAAGAAATGTAAATAATGCCATATTTGTTAGAAATTGATGACAGTGAATATTGGCTAACCAAATATAAGTGAAATTTATTAGCAATCAAATGTTTTAAATTACTTGGCTTATATTTCTCCTCTTTGTTTTCTAGTGAATTATCCAAGGTGTGCAGTAATCTGCCATCATCAAACACCTTACACACACACACTCACACCTATACCATCAATACATTTCATTGAGCTCAATTGTGCCCAAATATACTGTTTCTCTTTTGAGATATATTTTTAAATATTTTCAAATCAGGTACCTATAAAACATTGTTATGAGGACAGTACAGGAACAAAATATCCATTTCAAAATTGTATTCTAGCTTTGTGCAGAAAAATATTTTCAGCATGGCTATGGTAAGCTCTTGAAATGTCCTGCAAACATTTCTGTGCTCTTAGTGCTTGTATAAATGCTAGAATCCCATTATCTTAGCACTCACAATCTGTGAAATTGAATAAATTTTATATTTCCACACTTTTTTTTGAAAATCAGATGTTTTTATGTTCTGAGAGTTTTGTGTTGAAATAAAAGGTATTAGTTACACCCACAAGAGATTAGATTATAAAATCCAAGTTGTAATAAAACTAAAATATATTCCCTGTTTATATTGCTGAATTCTTTCTTCATTATCCTTGTGCTGACTGAAAATGACCAAATCATATATTCAAGATGACTTATGTTTATTTCCTTGGCTAGAAGGGAAAACTACCTGACAGAAAATATCTGTTTCTGTTATTTTAATAGTATAGATGTTAATCCTGAAGCTCCCTAGAAGTTTCTGTCTCATATTTAATAGGATTTTCCCTCCTTGAAATTCTGTTCCATAAACAGTTATCTTATTCATTTAATAACCTAGATTTTAATCTCAAAGTTTCTTTTATCTTGAAGGCCTTTATTCTAAATTCTGATTTGTAGTTAGTTATCCTTGTTTGTGCTGACAAAGGGGAATAATGAAGACATGGATAATTTTAATCCATAATTGAGCAAAATCACATCACATGCCATTTCTGTCAAACTTTATTTTCATTTTTGAATGCACACAAAATAAGCATCAAGAGAATGCTGTGGAACTTTAAACACTGGGTTCTCTGGCTAGTTAGAAATGGGAATGCAAACTTTTATGGCCTACTTGCTGTTTCTTTTCTCTGTACTCTCTGAATGTCAAGGATGCTTCAGAGATGATTATAAATTGTCTTGAATCATGCTATGTGAAATCATAGAAAAACACAGCAATTACAAGGAAAACCAAGGTCTGTCTACAAAAGCACTGCTGGGCCATGTTGAAAGCTTTGTGAATTTAGAATGAAGAAGGGCAATTGTACTATAATTCATAGCTATGCCTTGGGAATGCCAAGGAGCTGTATCTTTCAGCAGTCTTACGATTCTCTGGGAAATGTAAAATTCAATGCTACTGTTTGAGTAAATTAAAGTCACCAAATGCTTTAATTTTTTTTTTTTTAAAGATTTATTTTATTTTATTACATATCTCCCCTTCCCCCCGCTGTGGCGACGCGCTGAGAGTGGTCACTGCGCAGGCACGGCTTTCCCCGCTTGTGGGCGGTCTCTGCGTCCGTTCACGGCGGGCTTTCAGTTCACGGGTGGCTGGCTGCGCTCCATCCGCGGGCGACCTGCCCTGCCCGTGATGGCTCTTGCCATGTCCGTGGCAGCTTCTTGCCCTGCCCACGGCGGCTCCGGCCCGCCCATGGCGGCTTGCCATTCTCAAGGCGGTCTGCCCGCTAGGAGAGGTCCCAGGGAATCGAACCCGGGGCCTCCCATGTGGTATGCCGGCACCCTATCCACTGGGCTATCGAGCCGGCCCCGCTTTAATTTTTAAAAGAATCAAACATCTATTCTGTGGTTCGTTCAGAAGTCTATTTAATTATGTTAATGTCATTTGATTTGATAAGAGAAATTATAAAATTTAAGCAGTTTTCATCTTGAAGTCTTATAAGTTTACAGAGTCTTTTGAGAAATAATGCAAGTGCATTTAAATCACACAATAACAGAGAAATCTACGCAGATGTCATTTTCCCATTCCCCAGGTCTCATCCCACTCCAAAAGACAAATGTAAGAAAAAAAATTTAAGTGATTAATATTTTGGTTAGTATCTGTTACTTAATATTGTGCATATTACTGTGCTACTTTTTGGGAAGAGGAAGAGAGTTTATTTACTATTATACTAAAAATCATAATTACTTCTCAAGTATTTATATACTCTTTTCAGAGACACAGTAAATCCAAATAGAGAGAATATATTTTTAAAAAATAAAACTGAAAAAGAGGATAGCAATATATTACTTGAGAAAGTAGTGACAATAGTTGATTACACAGAAAAATAGAACTTGATTTCTGAGTTTCCTAAAGATTGATTCCGCAGCTTCTCCTTTGGAAAAGTCTGATCTATAACAGTAGTTTAACTTTAATTGCTCTGAGGCTTCCCTTGGGCTTTATTTGTAGGCAGTTTGGTTACAAAGGGGTTCCTGCTGGGATACCTGATACCAAAAGTAAATAGAAACCAAAAGTAAAGAGAAGTCAGCCAAACAAGTATTAAATAGGAAACATTGGCTCTAATTTTAACTACATTAAAAAGCAGAGCTTTCTGAATGGAAGGAAAAATGCGAACAATTAAGTTGACTGCGTAGTGTACCAACATATTTTGTATAAAATTATTTTAAAAATTAGATGTCATTAGGTTTTATGTGATCACCTTATGGTGTGGAACTAATATTTTAAATCTTACATGTTAACACCAAGTCTTTACTGATATAAAATATCATTTATAGGTCCAAACCTGCTTTTTTAGTAAAATAATTATTAGAATTAGCTGGGGGGTGAGTGGTAAATAAAATATCTAGTGCTATTATTGTATGTATATTGACAATATTCATAAGACTGTAAACATGCTGAATTGATTTCTATTCAAACGTAGTAGTATTTTGCTGATTGTACTTCTCTCCAACTTTTCAGCTGTCTGTTTAGACTACCCTCTAGTGAAATACACAGAAATGAAGACACTGATTTGCTACACTTGTATTCATATTGCCCTTTTAATCCTTTGATTGTCATTTTTCTCTTGATGTCATCTGTATTATACTTGAGCTTGCTGGCAGTAATCAGGCAAGGAGATTTGAAGAAACACAGAGATCAATTCAGAGAAAGTTCTAGCTTTGATTAGCCAATTTCCTTCTACTAATGGCAAAAAAAAAAAAAAAAAAAAAAAAAAAACCAGCTCAGAAACTTACTATGAGGTGGCAGTTTTATACACAGTTTGAGAGTTAAGATTTAGGAGATTTAGTACTGCCACATTAAGGACTTTTTAAATCAATATATTTATTTAGCACCCACCATTTAAAAATATGCCTTGTAATAAATTTATGTTAGTAATTTTAAAAGAAGGCCTGTTTGTTGCAGAGGAAACTATGTGAGCCTTCATTTTCGATAGACTTGGGTTCAAATTTCCATTTTGCTACTTTGAGAAATTGACTGACCTCACTGACTCACAGTTTCTGTAAATTGGAAGGATATATGTTTCCTTAATATATTTGAGGTAAGCAGTGCATGAGATGATCTATGTTTCCATACTATATATCAATAAATGGAGACCACACTATTATCGTTATAATTATAGGTTATACCTTATTTTGCTTAGAGATAACTCCCCAAAGATCAATTGGCAGTTGTTTTTGAATCACAATTTTTATCTATTTGAGTTCTGTGAACTTATTTTCTTTTCAATACCTATGAGAGGATACATATGTGTTATTGCATACTGTATTGTTCTTTCATCCACTTGGAAGAAATAACTGGCTTTCTGTTTTCTGTATCTGTACAAAACTTACACATTTCTTAAAACATTTCTCATAAATATTTGTGCTAGCAGATATAAAAAAGCTTAAAAGAAAGAATGGTGATAGACCATTATCTATTGAATATATACAAATATATATATTTATTGTGCATGTACACACATATAATATTTTGTATGTAAAATAACTGTACTTTAAAGCAGCCAATTCATCTTTAAACTGATGATTGCTCTACAGCTTCTGCCCAGCGTTTGATAGAAAGAATTGAGACTTGGATGTCTATACAGCTAAGAGACCTATTAAATACTCATCCCTTTAACCACCAGAAGACTATGATTTAAAAAAAGCAAGCTATGGGAATTTGGTTTGCTTAGCTTCCTGTCAATAGCTACTGTTTCTTAGAATTATGATGCGATTATGAGAATGAGAGAGTAGGACAGCGGGAATGAGAGCCAGCAAGCTAGTGAGTGAAACTGAAGTTGTTGTTTTTTTCCCATTTGTTTAGCTCACAGCTAAATTTAAAACTTAATTACAGGTTTTACCTAAGTTATTTTTTTCCTACTTACATATGTTTTTTAATTGCCAAAATATTAATTTTTACTGTCTTACTTGATTGAGAGGCAAGCCATATGCATGAAAATGCACAGCTGAACTCAGGAAGAAAGTGGAGTAGCTGAGACTGAGATAGGAGGCCCAGGAAGAGACCAGCTCTATGCCTGATTGCTCACAGCTGAGCTCCAACAGACAGTAGATTCTGGAGGAGAAGGCAGAGCCCTCAGCAGAGATTGGCAACTATCTTCACCACGTGGCAGGACCCTAGAATCAACAGTAGCTGACTTTGGTGGGAAAGCATTTCATGGCCTAGGAACTGTAAGCTTTTACTCCAAATAAAATTCCCTTTATAAAAGACAACCCCATTTCTGGTGCTTTGCATCTGCCGTCCTGTGGCAAGTTAAGACAGATGTTTTTCTAGTTTACTCTAAGAGTGGAATCATGTTTCTTAGCATATGATGCTTAATGGAAGTTGGTGGATGGAGAAAGGACTTTAGAAAAATCTCCATCAGAGCTTTTCAAATACAAGTTTCTTGATATCACTACACACAATCCAGTTAAAAATAATAATAAAAAAAACTAGTCAATTAAACATCCATAAATGGTCATACAAACATCAGTGAAAGCTGTAGTTAAAAGTTTTAAGGCAAGCAGAGAATTATAGGAAGATGGTGGAGTAGGAAGCTCAAGAAATCAGTCCCTCCATAAAAACAACTAGTGAACTGGCAGGAACTATCTGAACAAACCACTTTGAAACTCTGGAGTCTAGGGGAACACTATGCTCCATCCCAGGAACTGTGGGAGGAAGAGCAAATACTGGTGAGTTTCACTCTCCCTACAGCTACTATTCCCTTTCCCCAGCCTCATGACTGGCAGCAGTGGGGACTGGAGCTCCAGCTTCTGGCTCACTTTGTTGATGCAAGGGTGGGACATAAAGAACTAGTCCTCCAAACTTTGGGGATGTGTGGTCTGATCCCAGATATCTAGCTTTGATCAGTTACTTCAGATTTATGGGGACCTTCTCTGTGGGTGGTCATTGGCAAATGCAGTAGATGAATCTTAAATATAGTAACTTTCCTTAAAACTAAAGAAAACAGTTCAAGGACTGCTTTAACTAGGCAAGTTCTGAATTAAGAAAACACAGCTTCAAAAGCCATAGAAGAAGCTCCTGGCGCCCTTGTTGGCTCCTCCCTCACCCCCTTCTACAACACAAGATTGAGCCAGCTCACAGTTCCATTGTGCATCCCTGGCTCTGTTCAAGAGAAAAGAGTGGCCCCTGTGTGCATACTGGGGCGCATGTATGTCAGTGCCAATTTATCCAGTAGAAGTCTGAGAGACTGAGCCAGGAAATTTGTATTGGGCTCTCCTCCCCCAGAGTTTGTCCTAAGAGCAGTTAATCCCCTTGTAGGCAGCTAGGTCATTGTGAGAAACAATTAAGTTCAAAGAGCACCCAGAAAAGTGAGGAGGTCTCTTCCAAAGTGAGTAGTGGGAGCTATTAACTAAACTCCTGTGTACTGTAAATGGGAAATTCCTGGGGTCTCTAATAAGCACAAGCCCAACTCCATGCAGGGTTAGATAAGACAGAGAGGACTCTGCACTCCCCATTTGCCTTGAGCAATGCTTGATAGGATGGCTAATCTCTTAAGGAGACCACCAACCAAAGCAGAGCTAATTTTCAAAGGGAGGGAAAGGTGCTCTTTGCCTTGGTTTGTTTGTTTTGTTTAGTTCCTGGCATTCAAAAAACGTCTGTTACATCACTAGCCAGATACAAACTTAAGGGGCAGCCCAGGTACTAAATCACAGAGATAACACTTTAAAGTATTTAAATATGCAGTGTGCTAAAAAAAAGATTACAAGACAAACAAAGAAACAGGATGGCCATCTGTAATGGTTTCAGAGTTTTATTTAATAGTGAATTCCAAAAATACAGATTGGATTATTCTTGTAAACTAATCTGTTCATCTGGGCATGATTAAGTTATGAATAGGACGTTAACTGCCACGTCAGTGAGAAGTTGAGCCCCACCCCTCGGTGGGCATGGTCTCAAGTAGAAAAGGCTAGGCAAGAGGCAGCAGAGCAAGCAGATTGAGAGAAGCAGATTGAGAGCAGAGATTTAGAGAAGCAGAGATTTAGAGAAGCAGATTTGAGAAGCAGTTCTGATGTTGGAGTGAGCCAATCGCCAGATAGTCTACAGCTGGCCTTGTGGAGAGACGCAATGCAGAGAGTTTCATGGTCTACAGCTGAACTTGTGGTGGAAGCAGAAGCTAAGCCCGGAGAGAAACGCAGCCCTGGGACAGAGGAACCCAAAGGCCTGAGCCCTTGCAGACGTCGGCAGCCATCTTGCTCCAACACGTGGACTTGGGTGAGGGAAGAACTTTATGCTTGTGGCCTGGTAACTGTAAACTTCTACACCAAATAAATACCCTTTATAAAGGCTGACCAATCTTTGGTATATTTCAAAAGGCACACCTGTGGCTGACCAAAACACCATCCAAAGGAACAAGATAAAAATCCAGAAACCAGCAATGAAGAAGACCAGACTTTGGATTTACTGGAAAGAGACTTTTAAAAAATGATCCTCAATATGATCAAGAAGATAAAGGATAACATTGAGGAAGAACTGAAAGATAAAAAAGTAAGTGAATGAACAATTTGGGAATCTCTCCAGAAAAATACTGGAGTTGAAGAACGCAATAACTGAAATGAAAAATTCTCTAGATGGTTTCAACAGCAGATTGGAAATGGCAGAAGAAAGAATCAGTGAACTTGAAGACAAGACAACAGGCTGAAAAGCAGAAAGATAACAGAATAAAAAGAATGAACAGAGCCTAAGAGACCTGTGTGGCACTATGGCATTCAGCATCATATGCATTATGAGATTTCCAGAAGGAGAAGAAAGAGAGAAAGGGGCAACAGGGATAGTCAAAAAAAGACACAGATATGCACATTCAAGAAAACTGATGGAACTCAAACAGGATGAATTCAAAGAGAACCATGCTCAGACACATAGTAATCAAATTGTCCAATGCCAAAGACAAGAAGAGAGTGCTGAAA
>PVKH010012534.1:0-17233 GCA_004027955.1 Chaetophractus vellerosus
TCCCTTTACTCCCCTGTATTCCACTTCTTTTAGCTTTTTCTGGATTAAACTAGCCAGTTGTAAATGTCATCAGTTCCGTCCCCCTTCCAGCATCTGAGGTTTTCTTCACCACTCTTCTCCTAGTATTTCTGCAAATAATATTCTCTTTCACCAAGTTGACACATACACACATACATATCCACCACCAGCACCAACACTAGGGAAGTTAAAATGTCGTTATTAAAAACACTGAAATTTTATGGTGGGTAACCTCTATGTATTTTGAGTTCTACCCTTGTATCTTGTTTTGTTTTTGTATTTAGAGTACTTCACAAATGCATGCTACTTTGGAAAAAGATAATATGTTTGCTAAAAGGTAGATAAAGCCAAAACCTTTTAACTCAAACATTAATATAAATATAAAAAATGTATTCACATAAAAAAAATGGCATTATATCTGAAGAGACCTAAAACACATCTGTGGCAACCCAAAGTGCTTTGGGTAATATTTTTGAGTGGTATGCTCTCATAGAAAAATTTAAGAAAATGAATAAACAGTACATTTTTAAGTAAACAAATATTTTAAATAAACACCTCGTACATAAAGATTGAAATTTTCTAATTAGCAGCTTCTTCAATCTGGGGAGTGTAGAAAAGTAGAATAAATGGCTGCACATCCTTTGTTATTCCTCCCATTAACAGGGAATACTAATTTTCTTTCCCTTTAATGTGGCTTAACTTAGGGGCTCGCTTGATCAATAGATTGAGCCAGAGATAATGTGCTGTAATTTAAGGTAGATCACAAACTCCCTTCAGTTTCTGCCTATGTTCTCTTGCCCCTCTTTCTCTGAGACTCCTAAGCCACAAGTAAGATCTCTGACCCATGTGAGAATGCCACACTGGAGAGGCTACAAAAAGGCTCTTTTGTTAATGATCCCAGCTGAGCCTACCTTTCAGTCATCCCTGTCAAAGCACCAGACGTGAGATGGAAGCCTAAATTTAGACCTCCAGCCCATCTGCCAATTATGACTTTTGGCAACCAAATGACCTTAGTCAATGCCTCCTGGTATAGCTTAATTGTCCATATGAGCCCTGCTCAAATTTCTGATTCATGAAATTGTGAGATTTAACACACTGATTTCTGTTTTAAGCCAGTAAGTTTGGGATAATTTGTTATGCAGCAATAAATGACAACAACAGAAATTAACCACTCAACTGGTGCACTTGATCTCATCCATGCTATTATATTCCCTCATTATCTTCCACTTTTCAGTATATAACTTTAGCCATTGCTATTAGCTGGTCATTCTCATCTACTTTCACACACTCTGTGATATAATTCTCCTTTAAAAATTATCTTCTTACAATGTTCCATGTACCCATTCATCTGCTTTCCGTTTACTCTGTTCTTTCTTCCTCCTTGTTTTTTTAATATATATTTTGCCCTCTAAAAAGTTCATACACACTATTCCATTTAACTTTCTATTCCCGATTTAAGCCACTTCAACCAAACACTCATCCCATTGTCTTATCAGAGAATCCTACATTTATTTGGCAGAACATAATGGACAGCTATTAGATGTTAAATGACCCAAAATCTTGAGAGTATTGCCCCATGTTTATATTAATAAAACCACTTCTATCCTTTCAAAATTTATTTCAAAGGTTATTTCTTCACTTTGTTCTGAAGGCAAACACCCAAAAGCTTTTTCTTCCTATTTCACCGGCCACACTTTCTCAGTCTTCTTTACTGGTTCCTTTTCCTCTCTTCCTGAATACTAAATGTAGGAGTGTCTCCAGACCCTGTTTTCTTTTCTAAACATGGTTACTTTCCAGTCAACTCATTCAGTCCTATGACTAAAATAAGAGATCTGACCTCTCCACTGAGCTCTAGACTACTATAACTAATAGCTTACTCCACATCTTCACGTGGATGTTGAACATACTTATTTCAAACTTAACTGTCCAGAATGGAATTTTGAGTACCTCCCATCACACACTTCTTTCCTAGTCTTCTGCATTTCTGTAAACAGCAATACTATTTGTAAAATTGCCATGCCCATATATCTTGATTTATCCTAGATTTCTCTCTTTCTTTCAAACAATTTTATTGGTGACTACTTTCAAGACGTATTCTGAGGTGACCCGCTTTCAATCACCCCATTCCAAGGCCCCATTTATTTTTGACTCTCATGAATCAATAATTAAACTGGCCCTCTGCCTCTACTCTTGAGCATGGATGAATTACCATCCAACAGTCTTAGAGTGAACTTTACATAAATTTAATTAAAATGTTTCCGTGCTCAAAATCCATGCCAAAATGTCAAAACATACTTAGAAATATATACAAAGCCCATGTCATGATTTAAATAATCTGCCTGCTTCCTACTTCTCTAGCCAAAATCTCCTACCACTCACTCACTGTCTCCTCTAACTACACAGACTGTCTTGTTGTTCATTCAAATTTAATTTCTCCTTTCAATTTTTGAACTTGCAGTCCCTCCTTCAGTAATTTCCTTTCCTTTAACTTTGTATACCTTCATACTTTCCTTTATGGTCTATTAAAATAGTCCTGCTCCATCATCTTTTATTCCTTCACCAGCATTTTTAATACAAACTATTATCTGAACTTAAAATAAAATTTTTTTTCATTGACTCAACCCCAAAAATATAAGTTCCATAAGAGTTGGGAATATTTTTGTTCCCTGTTGTGTCAAGTTGCCATAAGTTCTTATAAATATTTTTGAAATAATTATGATTTATTAAAATAATAAATTGTTATATTTACCCCATACAGATTTATAAAAATGACATATTTGTATAAATATGTGTAGGTTAAAGAAAATGGATTCTTTAATTGAAATTGAAGATGAAATACCAAGTATTATAACTTCATTAGCAAAAAACTATTGAACCAGTGTATATTGAAGGAAGGAATATGTATTTGCCTGGGTTTTTCTACATTAATAGAAAAGGAAATAAGAAGATTTTCTTGGGTAAACACCCCAAATTCAGATAATACAGGCTCAAGAATAACACAGTGCCTGCTATACTAAGAATTGGCAGAGAAAAAATAAAAGAGATAAACTAAAAGTCCACCTGAATTTAAAGAATGATCTGAATCTTTTCACTTGTGGTTTTTCACAAATGTTGCTGAAAGGTAATGATGAATTACATAAGGAATAAAAGTGAATATTTAAAAATATATTAACAGAAACATTCCTCTAAATATAAAGTTAAATCAGAGCGTAAGAATGGAGGAAAAATGAAATAGTTAAAGTAGGGAGCACTAGCATTTCAAAATTTAATTGCAGAGGATTATGGGATGATGGTGTCAGATTAGGAAGGCAAGGCTCAGCTCTCTCACAAAAACAATGGAGAAAGAGCCAAAAGCTACCCAAGGGACCTGCTTTGGGGGTCAGTAGACCAGGACAGTGCTTCACAACTTCCAGGAGGGTAAAGGACAGAGGGAGGAAGAACCTGAAACAACCAACTGTGAGTTACTAAATCTCCCTGCAATCAGGAAGGACTATGCTCCCCCACCCCTAAGATACTAAGCTGGGGTAAATCCCTGGCTCATTACAGTTGACTGAGAGGGCAGCAGATGTCTTCCTGTTAGCTGTTAAAATGGAAAAGGGAGGGGGAGTGAGAAGGGATTTCTTCAGTGAATTTGGCCAGCACAGCCCATTTTGAATCTTGGCTCTGGCCAGATCAAAACAAAGGAAAATGAAGAGAGATACACACTGTGGAAAGGTGCACCAACAAATGCCACCTGATGGCTGGTCTGGAAGTTGCATGGGCAAAAACTGCACTTGTGTCTCTCTGTTCTCTAACCTCTGGAAGAAAAATCTGTGCCCCATTAGTGAGTCACTGGCACAATTTTGATAAGTTAAGCTGGGCAATCTTAAAGAATTTGGATAATAAGAGCTGTGAAAAAATAATAACAATAGGCAAGAGAGAGAAATTGGTCATCAGAGTAAATTCACCAACATATTCAGATGCCTAAACATCAGCAAAAAATTACAAACCATACTAGGAAACAAGAAAAGATGGCCTAGCCAAAGGAACAAACCATCTATCTTGAAGAGGTACAGGGTTTAAGACAATTAATATTTGATGACAATCATACAACTCTCCTAAATCTTTTCAAAAAATTGAAAGACGGGGTCGGCTCGATAGCCCAGTGGATAGGGCGCCGGCATACCACATGGGAGGCCCCGGGTTCGGTTCCCGGGGACCTCTCCTAGCGGGCAGACCGCCTTGAGAATGGCAAGCCGCCATGGGCGGGCCAGAGCCGCCGTGGGCAGGCCAAGAAGTTGCCACGGACATGGCAAGAGCCGCCACGGGCAGGGCAGGTCGCCTGCGGATGGAGTGCAGCCAGCCACCCGCGAACTGAAAGCCAGTCGTGAACGGATGCAGAGACCGCCCACAAGTGGGGAAAGCCGCGCCTGCGCAGTGACCACTCTCGGCGTGTCGCCACAGCGGGGGGAAGGGGAGATATGTAATAAAATAAATAAATCTTTAATATAAAAAATTGAAAGAAAATATGAAATATGACTAAAGAGATAAAGGATATTAAGAAGACACTGGGTGAGAATAAAGAACAATTTGAAAGTCTGCAAAGAAGAATAACAGACCTTATGAGAATGAAAGATATGATGGATGAGATTATAATACACAGAGGCACATAAAAGCAGATATGAATTGCTCCAAGACAAAATTAGTGATATTGAAGACAGCATCTAAACTGGAAAAGACAGGAGAACAGAAAGAGGCTAGAATGAAAAAAACATGGAACAAGGTGTCAGGGACTTGAATGACAAGTGTGAAATGCAAAAACATACATTATTGATGCCCCAGAAGAAGAAGAAAATGGAAAAGGGGCAGAAAGAATATTTGAGGAAAAAATGACTGAAAACTTCCCAACCCTTATAAAAGACATAAATACAAATATTGAAGAAGGACAACACATACCAAACAGAATAAATCCAATAAGCCTACTCTGAGACACTTACTATTCAGAAAGGCGAATACCAGAGATAAAGAGAAGATTCTCAAAGGAGCAAAAGAAAAATAAAACATCACATACAAAGGAGCCTCCATAAGATTAAGTGCCAACTTTTCATCAGAAACCATGGAGAAGAGAAAACAGTGCCATGGTCTATTTAAGATACTGAATGAGAAAAACTGCCAGCCAAGAATTCTGTATCTAGCAAACCTTTCCTTTAAAAATGATGGTGAGTTCAAAGTCTTCACAAACAAAAACTGATATAATATATTAGTAAAAGACCAGTATTACAAGAGATACTAAAAGGAGTGTTGCAGCCTGAAAGGAAAAAAAAAAACAAGGGTAAGAGTTTTGGAGAAGAGTGTAGAAATGATTATTAGAAAGGGTAAATTAAAGGGTATAAAGATAGAAAAGAGTATGATATGACAACAGAAAGCCAAAGGTAAAATAGATGGCTTAAGTCATGCTTTTACAGTAATACATCAAATATTAATGGCTTTAGCGCCTCAATTAAAAGACATTGACCAATAGAATGGATTAAAAAATATGAGTCATCTATATGTTGTCTACAAGAGACTACCTCAGACATAAAGACATTACCAGGTTGAAAGTAAAAAGCTGCAAAAAGATCTTCCAAGCAAACAGCAACCAAAAAAGGAGCTGGAATAGTGATACTAATATCAGACAAAATAGATTTTAAATGCAAAACTGTGATAAGGGAAGAAGAAGGTCATTATATATTAATAAATAAGCAATGCAGGAAGAAGAAATAACTATAGTAAATATTTATGCACCTAACCTTAGTGCCCCAATATACATGAGGCACCCACTGGCAAAACTGAAGGGAGAAATAGATGTTTCTACAATAATAGTTGGAGTCTTCAATATACCACTCTCAGTATTGGATAGAACATCTGGACAAGGGATAAATAAAGAAACAGAGAGCTTGAATAATATGATAAATGAACTAGACCTAACAGACATGTATAGGAATTGCACCCCAAAAAAGCAGGATATATATTCTTTTCAAGCACTCATGGATTCTTCTCCAAGATAGACCAAATGAAGGGCCACAAGACAAATCTCAATAAATTTCAAAATTTCTCTGATCATAATGAAATGAAGCTGGAAATCAATAATTTATAGGAAAAGAGAAAATTCATAAAAATATGGAGATTAAACAACATACTCTTAAATATTCATTGGATCAAAGAAGAAATTGCAAGAAAATTCAGCAAATATCTTGAGATGAATGAAAATGAGAACACAGCATATCAAAACCTATGGGACAATGTAGACAAGATGGACAAGTTCCTAGAAACACACGAACACCTACACTGACCCTAGTAAAATAGAAGACCTCAACAAAACAATAGAAAGTGAAGAGATTGAAACAATCAAAAATCTCCCAAATTAGAAAAGCCCCGGACTAGATGGGTTCACAGGTGAATTCTACCAATTATTCAAAGATGATCTAATACCAATCTTGTGCAAAGTGTTACAAAAATTTGAACAGGAGGGAATGCTACAAAACTAAGTCTATGAAGCTAACATCACCCTAATATCAAAACCAAATAAAGTTCATATAAAAAAGGGAAATTACAGATCAATCGCTCTAATAAATATAGATGTAAAATTCCTCAACAAAATACTTGCAAACCAAATCCAAAAGTACATTAAAAGTAATATACAGCACGATTAAGTGAGTTTTATCCCAATTATGCAAGGGTGGTTCAACACAAGAAAATCTATTAGTGTAATAAACCACTTTGATAAACTGAAGAAGAAAAAATCATATGATCCTCTCTATTGATGCAGAGAAGGCATTTGACAAAATACAGCACTGATTCTTGATAAACACACTCCAAAATGTAGGAATAGAAGGAAGTTTCCTCAATATGGTAAAGTGATATATGAAAAACTTACACCTAGCATTGTACTCAATGGTGAAAGACTGAAAACTTTCCCACTGAGATCAGAAATAAGACAAGGATGCCAATGGTCACTTTTATTATTTGATATTGTGCTGGGAGTTCACACTAGAGCAAGTAGACTAGATGATGAAATAAAAGGCACCCAAATAGGAAAGGAAGAAGTAAAACTCACACTATTTGCTGATGACATGATCCTATATCTAGAATATCCTGGAAAATCCACAACAAAGTTACTAGAATTAATAGACGAATTTGGCAAAATGGCAGGATACAAGATTAATATGCAACAATCAGTAGTGTTTCTATACCCTACTGATGTATAAACTGAGGAGGAAATCAGACCAAAAAATTCTATTTATAATAGCGACTAAAACAATAAAATATTTAGGAATAAGCTTAACCAAGGACATAAAGGCCCTCTATTCAAAAAACTACAAAACATTGCTAAAAGAAACAAAAGAAGACAAATCAATGGAAGAACACTCTGTGTTCATGGATTGGAAGACCAAATATCATTAATATGTCAATGCTGCCCAAAATTATTTACAGATTCAACACAATCTCAATAAAAATCCCAATGGCATTTTTTGCAGAAATCAAAAAGCCAAAAATCAAATTTATTTGGAAGGCTAAGAGGCCCTGAATAGCAAAAGATATCATAAAAAAGAACAAAAAAATTGGAGGATGCTCACTTCCTGATTTTAAAGCATATTACTTAACTACAGTGGTAAAAACAGCATGGAACTTACATTAGGACAGACAGATTGATGAATGGAAGCAAATTGAGAAATCGACCCTCACATCCACAGACAAATGATTTTTGCAAGGCTGTTAAGCACACCCAGCTGGGCCAGAACAGTCTATTCAACAAATGGAGCTGGGAGAACTGGATAGCCATATCCAAAAGAAAGAAAGAGGACCCCTATATCACAACTTAGAAAAATTAATTCACAATGGATCAAGGTCCTAAATATAAAAGCAACAACCATAAAATGTTTTCCTAAATAAGATAAAATGGTTTCTCACATAAGATAAAATGGTTTCCTACACAATATGGTTTCGTACATTTTCCTAGAAGAAAAGTACATTTTCTTCTAGGAAAATGTAGGAAAACATCATCAATATCTTGTGGTAGGTGATAGTTTCTTAAACATTACACCCAAAGCATGAGCAACAAAAGAAAAAGTAGATAAATGGGATCTCCTCAAAATTCAACACTTTTGCACCTCAAATGACATTGTAAAGGGGTGAAAAGGCAGCTGACACAATGGGAGAAAATATTTGGCAATCACACATCTGATAAGGACTTAATATCCATGATATGTAAGGAGATCATACAACTCAACAATAGAAAGGCAAGCTATCTAATTTAAAAATGATCAAAAGACTTGAAAATACAACTGTCCAAAGAAATACAAACGACGAAGAAACACATGAAAAAATGTTCAGCATCACTAGTGATTAGGGTGATGCAAATCAAAACTACAATGAGATATCATTTCATACCTATTAGACTGGCTGCTATCAAAAAGGTGGGAAACTATAAATTTTGGAGAGAATGTATAGAGATAGGAACACTTATTCACTGTTGGTGGCAATGTAGAACGATACAGCCACTATGGAGGACTGTTTGGCAGTTCCTAAGGAATTGGAATATAGGCTTGCCATAGGACCCGGCAATACCATTAGTAGTTATATACCCAGAAGAACTGAGACCAGAAACATGAATACACACCTGCACACTGATGTTCATTGCAGCGTTATTCACCAGAGGCAAAAGTTGGAAACAACTCTGGTGTCCAACAAATGATGAATGAATAAACAAATTGTGGTGTATACACATGATGGAATATTGTGCAGCAGTAAGAAGAAATGAAGTCGTGAAACATATGATAACATGGATGAACCTGAACAACATCATGTTGAGTGAAGCAAGCCAGACACCAAAGGACAAATACTGTATGACTGCCCTATTATGAGCTAAATATATTATATGCAATGTAAATATATTATGTGAAATATGAATATGGGTAAAATTACATATATAAGACTGCTTTTCTTTGAAACTGAACAAATGTAAGTTAATACTACAAAATGTTAATATCAGACAAAAAGGAAAAATTGTATTGAGTGGAGGAGACCAGACAGAGTGCTGCATATTGTATCATTCCATTTGTGTGGAGTGTAATATAGGTCAATTTATAGAGATGAAATTAGATTGTTGGTTCTGTAAGGCTGGGGAATGAATGCTAGGGGATGTGGAGTATTTTTAGAGTAATGAAATTTTTCTGAAAATTTTGAAGTGATGAATGTCCAACATTGTGATTATGCTAAATGTCAATGATTGTACACTTTGGATAGATCATATGGTATGTGAATATATATCAATAAAACTGCTTAAAAAACAAATTTAAAAATTAATTACAAATAGAAGTTTAAAAAATCCTTAATTTGTACACATATCTTTACTCATCTCACTCCTTCTGAGTTGTTCACTCCTTATTCACTCACAGAAAAAGCAGTATTGCTTATCAGTTTGTAAAATCCCATCTTCTTAGTGTTATCATTATCTTTGTTTTCTCAAGATATTTATTCAAACAGAAAAACTGCCATCTGAATTATCTGAAAAAAAACTTGCTTTGAAGAATATATGTTACTGCTGAAATTTATGTATAGTTTAATATGTTGACTTCACAGGTATAGACAGATAATTGCTACATTTTTGGTCCTGACCATGAAAAATTATTTTTTTCTATATTGGATATCTTTCAATTTTGAATGATAAAACCTTAAAGGTCATCACTCCTTTTTCCACAACTTTCAGACCAATGAGATGTATGTATCAATTTTGTTTCTGTTAAACTGCTAGGAGTTTGAATCAGTTTTTGAATACCCATTCTACAGTCTATTGGAAGTAGAGGATAGAAAGGGCAGGCACAGAAATAATGCACTTAAGAAAAATGTCAACTCTTCAGAAATTTAGATATCACCTTATCAAATAAGCAGTGGAATTGAATACAGTTTTCAGGAAAATTCCAAGAACATTGTTGTATGGGACAACATTCTTAACTATAGACTGCATAATCCATTCTACCTACCAAACAGGAAACAATTTAATAAGTAATATTGGAAAATTCAAGGAATCATTTGAAGGGCTGAAAGAACACACTCTTGGCTGAGCTTCCAGGAACAAGTCCTGGAATTACACTGTAGATTTTCTTTGATAAAAAAAAAAATGTTGCTACAACTTCCATTCCCAAAACCATACTGCTTCTGCTGTGATTGAGAAGTTGTCACCATCATTGCTTTCACGCTCGTGTATCCTCTTTCACTAAATTAGAAAATGGTTATTGTTGGTCCACCCTTATACCTCACATAGATCATTTCTTCTAAATGATGATGTGTAAATGAGACTATTTGACAAAACAGAATTCCTATGTCAATCCTGTATAGCAAGAAAAGGACTGGAAAATACAGTGTTTTGGATTCTAAGATGGAAAAGAACTCTCAAATCATAGAGATGATGATAAAAAGGTTTTTGTGAACTCACAAATAAGAGCTTATCTATAAAACTGACACATGATAAGCTCATACCTGTATCTTTACTTGAAGCCTAGTGTCTTCATAATTTTTAAATATTATAACAATTATAAAAGAAAATGACACAATTTGGAACTAAAAGAAAGCTTACATATCTCACCTAACCTTATAATTTTACACATAAGAAAACCAGATCCCTAAACAATGATGAAAATCTCCCAAGTCATAAGATAAGTAATTGTGTCTTTCACTACTGGCTACACAGAAGCTGTTGGAATGGTCAACAGAGTGATATCCACACACAAACACACAAACACACAAACACACACGAACCCCACAAAATTATATGCACACACTATAGGCACACAATTCTCCATTTTCGCCAACTTTTGGCCACACTTTTCATTGCACATCTACTTTAGAAGTTCAAAGTTATTTTATGGAGTAATATCTCTATTTCTTGACTCTATTCTGTTCTATCACCCATTTTTCTATTTTTATGTCAATGCCACACTGTCTTGATTCCTATAGCTTTATAATAAGTCTTTATGTCAGGTGTTGTAAGTACTTCAGTTTTACTCTTTGTTGACATTGTTTAGGTTATTCTAACTACTTTGCATATCAATATAAATTTTACAATCTACTTTTCAATTTCTACTTAAAAGCAAGCTAGGATTTTGAGGAATTTCACTGAATGTATAGATCAATTTGGAGAGAATTGATATATTAACACTATAATTCCTCTGATCTGTCAACATTGTATATGCCTCCATTTATTTAGGTCTTCATTGATTTCTCTCAGCAATGATTTGTAGATTTCAGTATCTATGTCTTGCACATCTTTTGTCAGATGTATTCCTAAGTGTTTCATGTCTTTGGTGCTAATGTAACTAGTATTTTTATTTCATTTTCTGATGGTTCATTATTAATATATAGAAACAAAATTGATTTATATATATATATATATATAGTTTGTTTCCTGCATCTTTGCTAAACTCATTTAGGATATATATGAGATTTTATGTAGACTTTTGAGGATTGTCTACATAGAATATCATGTCATTTCTAAATGAAGACATCTTTACTTCTTCCTTTCCAAACTGATGACATTTATTTTTTGTTGTTGCTGATTTATTTTGCTGGATAATATGTTCAATGAAATGCTGAATAGAGATGCTGGTAATAGTTTTTCTTGCCTGGTTCTGATCTTAGAAGAAAAAAAATTTAGTTTATCACTGTTAAGTAGGATTTAGAGAGAGTTTTGCTTCTTTGCTTGCTTGTTTTAAGTACACTTTTACAGGATGAGAATGATCCTTACTATTCTTAGTACACTGAGATTATTTTTTTTTAAATCAAGAATGACCATTAGATTTTGTTAGTTTTTGTGCATGTATTGATACAATAATTTTTCTTTGTAAGTGTCATAATATGGTGAATCAAAGTGATTGATTTTTTAATTTTTAACAAACCCTGCTTTTTCTAACAAAAACCCACATGGTCATTCTATATTACCCTTTTTATATGTTGTTGGAATTAATTTTCTAATATTTTATAAAGAAATTTTGCATTAATGTTTATGAGGGATAGTGCCATGTAATTTCCTTTCTTTGTAATCTCTTTTTGTGGTTTTAGAATCAGTATAATATTGACTGCATAGAATAATATACATAATTTCTCCCTTTCAATTTTCTGAGGATGTTAGTAGTGGTATTATTTATTCCTAAGTGTTTGATAGAATTCCCCAGGAAGCCATGTAGATTTGGCCTTCACTTTGTGAAAGGGTTTATTTTTATTAAGTAGTTTTATTAAACACACCATACAATCCATCTAAAGTGTAGTCATTGGCTCTCAGTATAGTCACAGAGATTTGCATTCATTACCACAAACAATTTCAGAACATATTTATTACCCCCCAAAAGAAAAACCCCATATAACTTTTAGCTTTGGAGTGGTAACTTTGTTGCAATTGATGAAAGAATATTAAAAATGCTACTTTTAACTATAGTCCATAATTTCCATTTGGTGTATTTTTCCCATATACCAATCAGTGATTAACACGGTGTAACAATGTTGTACATCTGTTCTAGTTCACGACAGACCATTCTTATATTTGTACTATTAACCACAGCCACGATCCACAACAGTGTTTTCTGTGTTATACAGTCCCATATTTTTGGGGTTTTGTTTATTTGAAAAGGTATAGGTTTACAGAAAAGTCACACAAAAAATACCGTGTTCTCATATACCCCCTATTTTTGACACTTTTCACCAGTGTGGTACTTTTGATACAATTGATGAAAAAATATTAAATTACTACTAACTATAGCCTGTAGGTTACATTAGATATATTTTCCCATATACTACCCTATTTATTATTAACACCATGTAATTATATTGTACATTTTTATGCTTCATAAAAAATGCTCTTTTATTTGTACTGTTAACCACAGTCCATCATCCACCATGGGTTTCACTGTGTTGTACAGTCCCATGTTTTCTATAATCCATCCCAATTTTACACTCAATGGCATTCAGTATCATCACAGATGATAGTCAGCCACTTTTAGAATATTTTCATTACTCCAAAAAGAAAAATACCATATCTCCTTGTACAACCTTATTGTTGACCCTTAGCAAAATGACCCATGGTCCTGTTGTTGCAATTGAAAAAATATTACAGTATTACTGTTAACTATAGCCCATAAGTTCCATTAGTTGTATTTTCCCATATATCACCATATTACTAACAAATTGTGATAGTGATGTACAATTTGTTCTAGCTCATGGAAGAGCCCTCTTGTATTTGTACTATTAACCATATTCCTCATTCACCACCAACTTCATTGTGTTACACAGTCCTCAGTTTATCCTATTTCATTCTATGGAAAATTGCCACCCTAGATTACCCATTTAAACCACAATCACATCTACATATAAGCAGTGTTAATTACATCCACCTTAATGTGTTACCATTACCTTTATCCATTCCCAGAACCTTTACAATCGACCTTATTAAAGATTCTAGATACATTAAACACCAGTTCCCCCTTCTGTCCGCTCATTCTATCTCTCAGTAACCTGTGTTCTAGGTTTTAAATCGATGAGTTTACTCAGTGCATTTAGACCATATTAGTGAGAACATACAATATTTTTCCTTTTGTTTCTGGCTGATTTCACTCAAGATAATGTCCTCAAGGTTCATCCATGTTGTCAGTTACATCCTAACTTCATTTCTTCTTATAGCTGAATGTATTCCATCATATATATATACCAAATTTTGTTAGCCATTTTCAGTTAATGGACACTTGGGTTGTTTTCATCTTTTGGAAATTGCAAATAATGCTGCTATGGACATCAGTGTGCAAATGTCAGTTTGTGTCTCTGATTTCAGTTCTTCTGAATAGATTACTAGTAGTGGGATTGCTGGGTCATAGGGTATTTCTATATTTATCTTCCTGAGGAATTGCCAAACTGTCTTCCACAGAGGCTACATCATTCTACATTCTTACCGACAGTGAAGAGACTTCCTATATCTCTACATCCTCTCCAACACTTGTAGTTTTCTGTTGTTTTAAAATAGTGGGCATTCTATAAGGTGTGAAATGATATCTCATTGTAGTTTGTATTTGCATTTCCCTAATACATAGTAATTTTGAACATCTTTTCATCTGCTTTTTAAACATTTGTGTTTCCTCCTTAGAAAAATGTCTTTTCAAGTCTTTTGCCCATTTTTAAATTGGGTCATTTGACTTTTTACCATTGAGTTGTATGATGTCTTTATATATCATGGAAATCAAACACTTACAGTGATTTCCAAGGATTTTCTCACTTTGACTAGGCTGCCTTTCCAACCATTTAGTCTAGGGCTATTTACTCCCATTACTGAGGCTAAAATCTTTTTGTAGATATAGGAAAACTCATTCTTAAATTTGCACAGAAAGGCAAAGAAACTAGGCTAGCTAAAACTTCGTGAATAGTCTACTTAATGCCTCAGGATTTATGAAATTTTCCATTCTTACTTCTCAGAATATGAATTTACATATACAAATGCTGGGTATAAGTCATTTATCATATACATGTTTTCCTAAATATTTAACAAAGTTTGTGGCTTTTTTCATTCTTTTAACAACATCTTTCAAACAGCAGGGCTTTCTGTCTGTTTTGTTTGTGTTTTTTGATGAAGTCCTCCCTTTCTATCACACCCCAATGCAAACGTCAGATTGCCTTGCAATAGCACCAAAGTGCTAATTCATTAGGAATTTTGGGATGCATCAAAATTCCTTTATGAATATTCTATACCAAATGTAATATGCAGTGATTTAATATGCATAAGTGATTCTATATTTTAAACTAAGCAAATTTTATGGAATAATAAAGTTTATATATCCATTGAAGGAATAATTGATCTCAAAGTGGTTGATGCCTTGTTTTCAAATTGGCGCCCGGTTGTGTTGTTTAATGCCAGAAAACAGTGTGCAGCAAGAAAGGCTGGCTGCCAGTAAAAGGGCATTTCAAAGTCACGCAGCAGGAAAATTTTCTCATCAGGACCCATTACAAGAAAAAAAAATTAAGTGATATTTCAATAAATTATCTATTTTTAAGTTTGGAAGTGGCAAGATATAGGCATAAAAAGCATAAGGGCACCTGCCCATTATGAGGTGCCATTTGCAGAAATAATAGCAACACATATACTATCAATTTGCATTTTTAATCATCCCTTTAAATGGATTCAGAAGCATTAGATATAAACATACTGGCACCAGGAAAAATTTATGATTGAATATTAGTAAGATTTGGAACCAACTATAGCTTTTATGATCTCCCAAAACATTTTAATTTCTGAGCCATATTAATCTCTTAGAAGTATGCATATGATCTCTATACCTAAATCTTTATCTATATATCTTTATCTGTACCTTTATCACAATCTCTATCTTTATCTTTGCACCTTTACTTTGTATTCTATGTGAAAAAATACTCCCCAGACACAAGATGGAATCCAATGTGAATGTTGCTGTAATGGTTTGAGTTTGATTTAATTATGAATTCCAAAAATATAGATTGGATTGTTCTTGTAAACTAATCTGTTCATCTGGGCATGATTGAGTTGTGATAAGGGCATTAACTGGACCCCGCCCCTCGGTGGGTGTGGTCTCAAGTATAAAGGCTAGGCAGCATATTGAGAGAAGCAGATTGAGAGAAGCAGAGACTTAGAAAAGCAGATTGGAGAAGCAGTTCTGGTGTTGGAGTGAGCCGATCGCCAGATAATCTACAGCTGCCTTGTGGAGAGACGCAATGCATAGAAAGCCTCACAGTCTACAGCTGAACTTGTGGTGAAAGCAGAAGCTAAGCCCGGAGAGAAACGCAGCCCCGGGAACAAAGGAATCCGGAAGCCTGAACCCTGGAGACATCGGCAGCCATCTTTCTCCAACACGTGGACTTTGGTATGGGAAGAAATTTCTGTTTGTGGCCTAGTAACTGTAAGCTTCTACCCCAAATAAATACCCTCTTGTAAAGACTGACCAATATTTGGTATAATTCAAAAGGCACACCTTTGGCTGACCAAAACAGTTGCTCTCTGGATTTATGCAACTTGGCGGATCTAATAAGCCACAGCTTTATCTTTCTAAACCCATGGTAGAAAAGGATGTTGAAGAATTTTACCTGTCTTGCTGAATTTTGACATAGCCTCAGAATCCTTCTCAAAATATATGATGTAGGTAGCCAATAACAACAAAAAATAAAATGAAATAATAACAGGTTGAAAACTGTTTGCCAATTTTAATCCAGATATTTCACACTTTGGAAACGTAAAATCATTTGTTTTTGAGAGGTATTTGTAATGAAATAATTCTACCATCTTTTTGTACATTGGTTATAATATACCCATCTCCAAAAGTTTGCAACATCTCAGGACTACTCTAGAGAACCCATGAAATTTGATCAGCCTATGCTGGAAAATGATCCAACACTTTGGGCTAGTTAAGAGGCAGATATAAATATTTTCAATGTCTAACAAAACTAATAGATATTAATGATGGCTTTGTAGTTTTTTCAGATCACACCTGATATTTCAATATATTGTTTCAAGATGTTTTATTTTTGCAATGGAGTGATCAGTTGATGGAACTTTTCTAGCAAATGTACAGGATATTTTTGTGATATTTTGCTTTTGATCATAGTATTTGGCATTTGAGTACACATTACTGCCTGATTATCTGGGATAATTTCTCTTACATCAATAAATTACCTTCACATCAACACCCAGATTAGTATTTGATTGAATAAATGAGGACTATAGACTAGCCAAGGTGACATTCAAGAAACCATCATGGTCAACTTGGCACCCATACCATGCTATTAAACCATACTTAATGTTCACATAAAGAAAGTAACAAATTCATACTTCTGCCTAACATGATGCAAATATCCTGCATGCAAACTAAAACATGCTAACCCTATCCACAGAAGAGAAGATAAATTACTTGGACAATGTTCACTCTTTTCCTTTGATATCCTGTAACATAAATATTGGGATATAAAATTAATTTTGTTAATATATTTTATGTTAGATTACAAAGTGATAAGAGAAAAATATCTGAGATTTTATACACACATGTTCCAACATATTCACAACAAAAGAAAGAATACTTAATCAGAAGTATTATATTCCTCATTTCTATACCTGGGGCATCTGTTCTTAACTGGTATTTATAACTTCCTTCTTACAATGTCCATTCCATATTCTTTTTACCTTAGCAATCATCTCAGC
>PVKH010012535.1:0-17234 GCA_004027955.1 Chaetophractus vellerosus
TAGGACCTGGATATCTCCAAAGCCCTCAGAAGGCCCTCTATTTGGAGTGATATCCATATTGGAAGCCTAGGAGGTCCTACTGGGGTGTGCATAAGTGTTACCTCTGGGTTGGTCTCCCGACTCTCTTTGAGGTTTCTTAGCCCTATGAACTCATTTGTCTTTAACTTTTCCCCCTTTTATTTGGAGTCTTTTTCCAGTCGTTCTGCCCGTGGCATTACATTTTAAAAGAAAGGCTTGTGCTCTTTAAGAAAAAGATTGTAAAAGCCACTATTAAATGAGTTTGTTGCTCAAAAGCTATTTAACTTCATTCACACTTTTGTGGATATTCATAACATATAAGGTCCTTTAGTATGAGAGTGTGGGATATAACATCATAATCAACTATAAGGAGGATTAATTTTGTAAAAGGGACAAGATCATTTTCTTTTATAGATTTCCTTTTTGTTTTGTCCTATTTTCTTTTTTCCTCCAGCTAATCTGTTGACTGTATTTTATATTGCTGCTAAAAGCAAAGATTTAAAAATTCTTCCAAATGTAGCTACTATTGTTGGAACTATAATAATTAAATAAAAAGTATTTGTCCTCCACCGCCCCCCCCCCCAAAAAAAAAGTTATTTAGTCCCATCTTCTTTTGAAGCTTCAGTTATTGCTTCCTGCTTTTGTCATTTGCATTTAGTCTTCTTTCCACCATTCTACCTTCTTGCTTTCTGGTGAATATCCTAACCTTATCTCTAGACTTCATTACTAGCATGTTACCCTTTGAGTGAGTTCAACTTGTGCATTGATTTTCTTTCCCCATCTAAGAGAAATTCTGTTCAATTTCATTGATGTTTTCTGTCTCCCTTTTGTCACCTCTCTTGCCCGAAGTCTTGACCATATCCTTTATTGTGGCTGTGATCGCTTGACCTCATGCTGTTTGCCATCCCATGGAAGCACTTCCACAGTGCTGCTCATTCTAGGGACTCTCTCACTGAACAGTACTAACTCCCAGCCTAGTTCTTTTTTTCACCTAATATTCCACTGGGACAAAGATAATTTTGAGACTCACCAAAGGGATGAGGGATTAAATTTTCAGGTGTTTCCTGGCTACCACCCTAGTCTTGCTCTTCTGATCCATTCATTTACTCCACAGTGATATCCCAAGTCCCTATTAAGGGGCAAGACCCTGCACTAAGCACAGTAGATATAAAGATGACCAAAACACAATAGTTACACTGAGTGGGCAGTGACTAATGAATGGAGGAAGCACATGTTTAAGTATCTGATGAAAACACAATGATATCATCAATGTAACAGAAGACTCTGCAAAAATGCTGTGGGAGTCTTATGGAAGATGCACCAACTACATCTGAAGGATATACAAAGCCCACCCAAGGATGTATTCTTGGAGGTGAGCCTTAAAGAAGCAGCCGGAGTATGCCAGGCAGAGAAAAGCGAACTAGTCATTCCAGGCAGAAAGAATAATACAACAAGAGCAAAGCTTACGTTTTGTGATCAGAGTACCAACACTGGGGTGAAATGATCGGACACAATAACTCAACTTTGGCTATGATAAACATCTCCTGGAGCTCTTTTACAAAAAAATACTGATGCCTCGGCCCAACTCCTGGAAGTTCTTATTACATTGGGCTGGGGGTGAAGTTTAGACATTAGTATTTTCTTAGTTTTCCAGAAGATGCAAGGGCAGCCAGGATCAAGTATCACTGGACTATAACACAGAATTTGTGGGTGGAAATGACAAAAGACATCACTATATAAATAGCCAGAGGCCAGATCATGGCCCTTCAGGCTAAGGGCTTTGAGCTTATGTGCACAGAACAAGATTTTCACCAGGGTGCTGGGATTTCATCAGACACTGTGGATCAGAAGGGATTGGATGAGGGTTGCTAGCAGGGACTTCACTTATGATTCAATGGCAATGGTCCAGGTGAGAAATGAAAAGCCTAAACTAAAGGCATAGCAGCAATGACAGAGTGGAGGGAATACACTGACTTGTTTAGAAAAAGACAGCCAAAAGACTCAATGACTAGGGTGCCTAAGAGTTACCTCCTGAGAGCCTCCTTGTTGCTCAAATGTGGCCTCTCTCTAAGCCAAACTCAGCATATAGATGAATTACCTTCCCCCCAGTGAGGGACATGATTCCCAGGGATGAGCCTCCCTGGCAATGAGGGATTACTACCAAGCACCGGCTGGTGATACAACTGGAAAAAGACCTTGAATAAAAGGGGGAAAAGGTAAAGACAAATGAGTTCATGTGGCTAAGAGACTTCAAAGTGAGGCGGGAGGTCATCAGAGAAGTAACGCTTATGGACGTCTCAGCAGGATTTCATAGACGGCCAAAGTAGACACTACCCCAACAGTGGGGCTCCTGAGGGCTCTGGAGACACCAAGGTCCTACAGTCATGGCAGATAGTTCTGGGGTTTGGTGCCTTGCCAGTGGGCCCTACTTTGGAGATTGTGTTCCCAAGTATGACAGAGTTGAATTCAGATGTGACTTCTCTACACATGCCTCTTCTGTCCCTTTTATTTGAACCTATAGTTGGTGCTGGAGTTGGCAGGTGTATGTCTAAGAGACTTGAATCTCTGGGCTGTCCATGTGCCAGCTGGTCCCTGAGCCTCAGTGGAGTTGCAACACCTACTCTCCAGTTCATTGGGACTCACCCAGGACAACTAACAAGGAGGTAAGGATGGACAACCACCACACCCAGGAACAAAGAGAGTCTACAACTGCAAGCAAAAATGTCCCATCCATCAGCCATATGGGATCAAAGTCCCCTCTCAATTAGAGGTGGAGTGGGCATCACCATCCTCAGGACTGGGGAATAAAATATGGACTAGAGTAGACTTACTGGTATTCTACTACAGACTTATTGTGATTCTAGTAATGGAAGAAATTATATCATTGATGTGGAAACAGTAGCCACTGGAGGTGCTAAAGTCAGGGAGATGGAAAAAGAGGGGTAATATGGGGGCATTTTCAGGACTTGAAATTGACCTGGATGACATTGTAGTGACAGATACAGGCCATTATATATCCTGCCATCAGAGCTTACAGAATTGAGTGGGAGAGAGTGTAAACTACAATGTAAACTCTAGTCCATGCTTAGTGGCAATGCTCCAAAATGTGTTCATCAATTGCAATGAATGTATCACACTAATGAAAGAAGTTGTTAATGTAGGGAAAAGTGGGAGTCTGGGGAATGGGGCATATGGGAATCCCTTATATGTTTTTATGTAACATTTTATGTAATCTAAGTAGCTTTTAAAAATAAATTAAAAGTACATTTAAAAAAAAAAGACTCAATGACTATCTGATGAGGGAAGAAGACCCTGTGATGTCTATTCCTTCCAAGTTCCCTTTCAGTACATGGCTGGTTAGCACAACTCTTTACGATAAGATTATTCAAACTGGGAAACAGATGTGGCTCAAGCAATTGGGATCCTGTCTACCATATAGGAAGTCCAGGGTTCGATTCCCGGGGCCTCCTGGTGAAAGGCAAGCTGGCCTGCACAGAGGCTCTTCTGGTGCAGCAAGATGATGCAACAAAAAGAGACACAGGGGAGACACAATAAGAGATGCAGCAGATCAGGGAGCTGAGGTTGCACAAGAGATTGAACACTTCTCTTCTACTCTGGAAGATCCCAGGATTGGTTCTGGTGCTGCCTAAAGAGAAGACAAGCAGACAGAGAAGAACACACGGAGAGCGGACAGCAAGTGCAAAAACAATGAGGAGTGTGGGGGGCTGGGAATAAATAAATAAAAGAAATCTTTAAAAAAAAAAAAGATTATTCAAACTAAGACCATAGTTTTGAACCCCATATATAAGAAACAATTGAACTCATTTCCAAAGCCATTGACTGACTTTCTAAATTTTAAAGCCCATGATCTTGAAACTGTACACACACACACACACATACACACACACACACACTCAGGGAGTCAAATGAAGACTACTGTTGGGTTAGATTAGAACACAGGAGTAATCCATATAAAAAAGGAGCTTCATGTTTATGTCCCACTGATGGTAGGTCAGTAAAGACAACTTTGAACCTGAAATACTATGTTAAGTCCGTGGTAGAACTCTAACTGAGAAGAGTAGGCAAAGATGACAACAGAATATTGAAGCAAGAACAATTCTATATGCTTAAGTTCCTTTTCTCATGACCCTCCTAGAAAAGTTTTTGCAACCTTGGATATCTATTATGATGTAATCAATTATGTAGTGGCAATTTTAAAGTATAAACTTCTTCATGTGGGTGTTTAGGGAAAGATAATTTTATGGTTTTGTAAATAATTCGAGTTAGTGTAGCTTACTTAGAAAACTCTATTGATATTCACAACAATCTTTTCATCCTGTATACTTTTCTAGCTTCATCGTGATAAATAACTTTGTATGAAATACTCTAAACATCTCTCCCACTAATTAACTCCAATAATTAGTCATTAATAACAGAGTAAATAAGCAACTCATAGCCATAGGCACACAACTTTCCTACTGTCATAAATCGATAAAATTACAAGTGTGCATTTCTTTAAAATTCAAGTACTAGCATTAAAATAGCCAATAGAATTCACAAATACTTATTAAGAACCTAATAACACTTGATAAATATATTTTAGGAGGGGATGGCAAACTGTAGCTGGCAGGCCAAAAGCAGCCTGTTTTGTAAATAAAGGTTTATTTGAACACAGTCATGCTCATTCGTTTAGGTATGGCCTGTGGCTGCCTCCAAGCAACAACGGCAGAGCTGACCAGTTTAACAGATGCCCACGTGGCCCAGAGGGTCTAAAATACTTACTATCTTGTCATTTACAATAAAAGTTCGCCAACCCCTGTATTAAAGCATTGTCCTGTTGTCTCATTTACTAAGCATTGTCCTGAGGTCTCATATACTAAGAATAAATACCAATGGCACCATATTTCTATGCTTTTGATCTCTGCTGTCTTTTTAAAATAAAAGAATTGGACTCTGCCTAAAATGTACTGAGATACCATACTGAAGGCTGGTAAGCATACTCTGAAATAAACTCTATTTAACATTAACATAATTCTATGTTATGTCATGTCTATGAAGGAATTTTCTCTTTGAATCATTTTCACTTTTCTACTGCTCTTTAGTTATATAATTCATTAACACTTTTCCTACTTCTAGAATCGATTACATTTTATTTAGCTGACTGTGACCAGGTGGCTGAAAATATCCATCCCTCCTCAGTATCCAGTGCCAGATATATAAATTATCATCAGAGATTTGCTTCCCATATTTCACTGTGGAACAGATACGAAGTAAGCTATCTGTCCTTATTTTTGGTCCTTCTTTTCTAAAACTGTCATTTTTTAAATTGGTCCAAATTTATTCCTTTTACTCCCATAAGAATGATTGCTCTATGCATGAATTTCTGCCTTCAGCAAAAACTGTAAGAATCGTTCACCTCTTGGCCTTAGAGATTAAAGTCTGTATGGGTGCCAGGTTCTTGGAAAACTAGCTGCCAACTGTTATCTTCCAAATAGCCAGGTCTGATCTTATTCCCTTTTGTAAAATGCCTTGGCATTCAGGAAACCATCCTGTTGATATGTGAATTATACAAATTTTATAGGCTTTGGCTTTGATTTCCCTCAAACACCATAATTTCCATACCCTCTTTCAACAGATTGTTTAGCCCTCTTGAAATTTAAGGTGTCTTATGCAGAAACCATTGGCTAAAAATGATTGTGTAAAGGAATCTCAAGGGAAATTTTTTTAAAGTCTTTTAAATGCCAAAATAAAATCTATGAAATGCTAAATTTTAGAAAAATCCATATATTTGGATATCAGATAAACCAAACATTCAAATAACAGATTTTTCTTCCTTCCACTTGGATCTTCTTGAAGGAAGGAGATAAATACAAAATCATTTCCCATGATGGTCCTTAAACCTACAGATTTTAATTCTATATTACGTACAATATAATTCAATATTGTAGGGGAGAAATATCACTTTATTCTGTATTTTTAGGGGAATAATAGTGATTGGTTAAAAGGAAACAAGAGCATTCTATGGAACAGGCTCTTTTTCCCTCCCTTTCCACTTCTATCTGCCAAACTGCCCACTCTGCTTTTTATGTAAAACTACAGATGTCTTCTTATTAATCAAGATTCTAATACATTCCAGATGAACAAACAAGTTCAGCGATGCAATACGTACCACTCTTCTTAAACTTAGGATTTATTAGAGTAGCCTGTTCCAAAATCTCTCAACTTTAAAAAGATGGTTTATTGTTCCTGTTTCTACAGCAGGGGCCTAATAAATGCATTGGAACTATGCCTTTGCTTCTACGTGACACAATATTCAAAGAGATTTCCAAACCTACGTGTAGCTTTACCCAAATCCTTTGAAACTGTAAGTTGTTTGCTCAAACTCAATCATCCATATACAGAAACCCATAGAAATCAATACAAATGCAATATGTTAGCGATGACGTTTCAGGAATAAGGTCCCAGAATCCTCTGCAGTACGCGACAGCAGCTTTAATACTCACCAGACCTTTCAAAGTGGCAACCCCAAACATAAAGCCATAATTAAAAGGTACTTTTTGGTGAGCAGCTAAATATTTTGCTTTTTACCTTATACTAGGCATAATTAGGGGAAAATTATCTACACACATGGTATTGATTAACACAGGGCTATGATTTCTCTGATTTCACACTGTTGATATTTCAATGGGCGTGTACCATGTAATTTAACCAATCAAAATATATTCAAGTACTGATATTTAAAAATTAAATTCTGTTCTACAATCATTATTTTATGTATTTTTACTTGTTCCATTTTCAGACTAGAAGAAAATAGGTCTTTCTCTATGTAATCAAAAAGGAAATGGGACAGGGAAATAATAATAAGGTGTAAAAGCACATATTATCCCAATGTATGTGGCTAATAGCTTTTGTACAGCATTAGCACCCTTCTTACTGCTCCCAGTTTACTAATGTTCTTACTAATACTGGACTCCTAAGGGTGGTTCTATAAATAAGACATTTATACAGAAAACTAGGAAAAAATGAAAGGTTATAATATTAACATACCAAACTCATTTTTAATTAAAGAAATAAAAAAGGCTAGTCTTTGGGGGGTTGGGGAAAATAAGGTAGTCAAATGAGACCAATTAACTTCATTAGCTTCTGCAAATACCTAGTTTTCTAACACATTCCTATTTTTCCATCTGCTCTACAGTTAAATGTGTCTACAAATTAACATTTTATTTATGATTCAGGTTCTGATTCATAAAAAAATATGCACAAATTATAAAAAAGCCTAACATTTTATGGGGAAAAAATACAAAGCACTACATTGCAACTCATTTTCCAGTTTTTTTTTCAGGAACCAAGCAATCTGGATCACAAAATAATACCATACACTCACTCACTAGAAAATCAGTTACATGCCTTCCAGTCATTTCTGTCCTTAAAATAAGGTATTTTCCTTGGATATAATTGAAGAAGGCAAAATTGCTTCCTTTTCTATATCCTCTTTTCTTTATACTCATCTCTTAGTAAATGGCATTGGAGTTTCTTATTCAGTATCTTATAAAGTTCTCCCTTCTTTGGCTTAACATCCACATTAACTTTAAACCCCATAGTGCATCCATCCATAATGTGCTGGAAATGCTTCATATCTAAGTTTTAAATGCTGTGCAAGTGCCGTGCTTCCTTAAACAGTAGAGCAGAGCTTTCAAAATATGTTGCAAGGATAAACAAAAATCCGTGTGAGTAAATGGGTGTGTGCTGATTCCATTTTAAGTATTTATAAAAACCTTATCCATAAGACAAACCAACTGTCTTAACATGGTATTTATTGCCATTCAACTGTTCTTGAAATGAAAACAACAGGCACTTCTAAGAGTGGGCTCAAGAATTAATTTCACTTAAACTTCTGTAAGTAACTCTATCCTTTGCTGACATACCATTTTATTATTTTCTTATTTACAGCAGTACTCATTCATAAATCAAACTCATACACCTCTTATAATCACAGAAAAACGTTCGCAAAAAGACAGAAAAGAATTTTCCTTTTGAACCCAGTAATTCCAAGAAGCTGTGTTTCTACAAATTACTACACTGGTCCCTGGCATTGGCCCTTCTGAAAGGGTACCCAGACCCTTAACATCTGAGACATAAATTACCACTGTGCTTCCATTTCCTAGCACTGCCAAATTCTTTGGACATTACTCATCTTAAAGGGAAACCTAACAAATTCAGGAAAATGTAGGGAGAAACAACTGGGGTTAAAGGATCCCACTGTTTTTGTGGCATACTAATTGTATCATCTAGGCAGCGGAATTGAGTATTTACTCCATCTCATCTACTTCAAAAATTTAGAGTCCTCAAAAATGTGTATATATTCATTCAGGGTTATAAGTTTTGTGAATGAAAAGACCCCATATGTCTTGTGGAAAAGGCAGGTTTATGTTTAGATTTTATGCTTCAAAAAATGTATTTGACTAATAAACAATGGAGCAGTCAAAAGTCAAAGTAAATGAGACAGCATTTTGGATAAAACAAAAATGCGGCTACTAAGGAATGATCAGCACATAATTTACTCAGATTCTCTGGTGAAATAAAGGTATAAGTTAAAACTCAGTATTAATGACACCGCATGGCACAGGATTGGCTTGGGCGATCAAAGGGTTCAATAGCAGAGGGGTGTGGAGAATTATTTCCACACACTTTACAGCTCTCTTTGGATTGCCTTAACTCCTTAGTAACCTTGTGTAGGAAGTTTCAATTGCCATTAACGTGGTATGATACTATCACAGAGAAAGGTAGCATTTTATAGCTGAAAGCTTGTCAGAGAGCAGCTGTCCAACACGCTTGTTTTCCAGCCCAGAGGAATTAAGTTCTTTGCCTCAAGTCCCATAATAGAAGTTGAGGCTCTTCATTTGGGGTTCTACGTCCTATCTACTTCACCAACTGTAAGTGTTGTCTGTACCATGCAAAGAAATCAGTGAAGCAATGTAAATGCATTGCAAAATATGTAATTACTGGCAAATGCTTATTTTGTCTTAATGATAGAAACATGTACACTATCTAAATTAACATATTTCAATTTCATTTTGATAGGGCCAAATTAAATCAGTCAGGGAGCAAAAATGTACCTAGTAATAAAATAGCAACATATCCATCATCACTGAGGCTAGCTGTCCATAATTCTGATATTTAATCAAATTTTCACATACCAAAAGCCTACTATCTTTTAAATTGAATTAAGTTTTCTTCTTGGCAGATGCTCGTTGAGTTGTGGTTCTGGCTGATTTATAAAGTCTTTCTCCCCGATAATTTACGTCCTGGTCAAGGTACCCTCTATAATCCCAAAGAAAATGAAGAGAGAGTAACAAAGGATGTGGGTTCCCGTTTCCCATCTACTGTACACTCTCATCCAGAGGATCCGAACTTGGAGCTCTCCCACACATCAAAGAAAAAAAGAAGCAAAATAAGGAATGGGAACAGGCCTGCTATACTAGTAGCCCATTATAAAAATGGACTTGTCTTCACTGAATCTTAATTGATACCCACTGTTTTGTGCTGGAGTTTCTGTAGTTTGTTTGATTATAGACCTTTGTCCCTGGATTCCTTCCCCACTCCCCATTTCTTTTCAGATGTAGACCCTTGGGCTTATATAATGGAATGGTGTCACCCATAAGAAAGGGGTTGAAAGAAATGAACTAGCACAATGAAAACCCCTAGTAAATGTTATGCAAATTTATTATGAATTAAACCAGAAGTATAAATTTACTACATTGTAAGAAAAGCTATAAAACAACAATTTGTCTTACTGTATGTGCAATTGTAACATATTCCAAAGCATGGGCATTGTCTATTTCTGCTAGCCAGATCATTCAAACTTTTAAGCACAAAGTAAATATAACATGCTGCCTTTTTAATAATATGCAGTCCTGGCCTTTGCTTTTCTTGTTTCCTACTTCCAGTGTGGTCCAGGAACACATACTTGCTGCTTTTACTAGAGTTATCTGATCATTACACAGAGCATGAACCTGCTTGTGATTACTTTATATTTTACAATTATTATCTTAACAGCTACTTTTACTATTCTGGAAGCAATTGTGAATTTTAGCAGTTAATGGGTTATAGCTCTTTACACTTTATATACAAAGTAAAAAGGAAAAGTGGTAAGTTTAACATCTTTTCTTCAAATTTGTATACATCTGCAGCCACCCATCATAAAACCACCAAGACAATCATTACAGAAGGTCGGACATAGTATTCTTGGGCCCTCCGAATGTCAGTCACTAAATTTATTTTTATTCATACTCTTTCTCTGCCATATGATTTCTCATATAACGTAAGGAAATACTTTAATCTATACAAGTCGTTCACTTTCAATATTAGAAAACATTTGCTTCATTCATTCATTCATTCATTCATTCAACAAATACCCTCAGAGTGCTTACTATGCTAAGGTAAAGGTTGAAAATGACCTAGTCCTCGCCCTGAAAGCTCAAAATTTAGTATGAGCTCAAAATTTAGTAGAGTTAAAAAATACATGCACTTGTGATGCAGAGAAAACCACAAATGCCTTAAAAGGAGAGCAGCAGAGATTCAAAGAAGTGAGAGCTTATGGCAAGTTGGGGTAATCAGCTGCTCCAATATGGGCTTATGTCAGAAGTACAGCTTCTGATTCTACCACTGAGGACCTGAAGGGTTGAAAAGAGACCCTCCTAGAGGAGCAACAGGCAGGAAAGGGAACCCAACAGCAAGATAATGCTGAAAGAGCTCTTACTCCACAGCCCACTGTGAGGAAATGGGCCCATCCGAGGAAGAATGACAAGAGCAGAGCGAGGAAGTGTTGGGGTGGGAAATACACAAGGACATGCAGATGGAGGAAGAGAACTGAGCTCACTAATGACCAGACAAGGTACATATGTTCATCTTATGCAAAGACAGATTCAATTGGTCCAGAAATATTGAGCACGCCACTGGGCTGAGTTCAGAAGACACTTCACCTTAAAGCTACTACACATTTAGTTGTGAGAAAGGAACATTCTGAGTGAAGTGAAAAAGCACGAGGAAAGACACAGAGATGGGAAAAGACTAGTAGGAAATGATGCAAGAGAGGGAGGTTAGAGTAGATTGGGGCAGTAACTGCCAAGGTAAATAGGTTTGACTGATTGCTTAGGAAGCTCTGTCACCTTCAAGAAAAAGAACTGATAATCAATTTAAGTAGTATCAAATTTCTTCCATTTAACTCTAATATTATAATGATGAAAAAGATCTATTTTAGAAAGGAGCATTTAGTTGATATCAATTTCTGTTCATTTTTTCAACTTACTTGTAATGACATGCTTTTAAATTTGATGTAAATATCAATCTATGAGTGAATTTTAATGGTGAGACTGATGGACAGTCAGGACAGGAAGACTGGGCTCAAATACCAAATCTGCCAGTAACTTCCTATTTGACCTTAAATACATCACTTACCATTTGAACATTAGTTTCCTTGTTTGGTAAATGCCAGAGAGAATGGATTTCTATACTCCTTTCTAGGCTACGAAGTTCTCAAACTATGACTCTCTCAAAGTGGAAGGTCACCTGCCCGAAAGTCAAAAATTCATTCACAAATGAATGAATGCTCTTTTCTGCCTGCCAATGGCTAAGTGGGGCCCCCAAAGCCAACAGGAAAGTTCTCCAGAAAATTATTAGTTCCTGACCTACCAGCAGTGGTCATGGAATCTCTTACTCCCTGGAAAAACACTTTTCAACTTGCCAGAGATGCTTGTAAATTATCGAATGCATATTTCAAATTTTTTTATATCGCTTTCAATCAGAAAGGCCAGATCCAAGTTTCTGAAGAGTCATGGCTTTAAAGACTTTTAGAAAGAAGCCATCATATCCATTATGATGTGAGAAGCACATCGCCTTTCTGGTTTCTCTCGAATTTAGTTTCCTCAGTGTCTTCAATATTTTATCAAAATTCCCAAACAAGAGACAAATAAACACATAAACACACACCTTCAAATTTCAAAATAAAAAATTTCTTTTGTTTTATTTGCCATTTGGGGCTATCCGTGTAGTATTCCGCTCCACGTGTTTAGCCTATATATTAAAGACAGCTACACATTACATTATTTAAGACAAGAGGGACTCTCATAATTGATAAGAATAATAATAGGAAAAGGTACGCAACATCTTCCTGTTCGTTGCCTTTGTTTTCTCAAAAAGTCACTTGCTTGGCTTCACATTTAGTAGCTGTTATTGATGATAAGGTTTGGATAATACCACTGGAGAATTGCCTTTATTCCAGCAAGACAGCATTCTTAGAATATGCCCATAGACTAACACAAAATGTTCTACTTGCCCAACATGAATTCCAGTGATAGGATTAGGTCCAAAGGGAGCTGCGACAACTCTCTACAAGTAACTGAAAGGTGCAAATGGCAAGGAGGGAAAAGAATTATTTAAAGAGGTCCGAGGTGTATGTGAAGAGGGATTAAATTAAGCAAAGGAAAATTCAGGTTTTATATCAAGAAAAAAATCCTAATGGCAATATGTTAAAAGAATAGCTTCCCGAGAAATGTGTTGGAAGATTCGATACTAGAGGGAATTTAAACTGTAACTGAAACAATAATGGAAATAGATCATAAGAAGGAATACTATGCCAGCGAGACAAGAGATTGTTGACCCACTAGGTTCTCTATCTTCCATTTCCATAACCCTATAGATTTTTCCAGAGGGAAAAAAAAGGGATTTCTGGCTGAGAATTAGATTGTCAGAAGTGACAGGAGATATGTGGTCTATGTACAAAGGAAGACCAACTCTGGGGGCTTCCCCGGGGCTTCCTGCCAATCTACTACAACATAGCATATGAAAATGTTTTGCAAGCAGTAAACTACTATTTAGGTAGAAAACAGTATCATAAAAATAATAGCTATTGTTTATTGAGTAATTACAATGTGCCAGTCACCCTGCTATGTGCTTTACCTATATCACACTGAGGCCTATGTGTGCCTAAGACCACAGAGTCAGTGGGTAGTAGAAGCAAGATTCGAACCCATGCCATTAGAGTCCACAGCCTGAGCTCAAATCAACAGGGCAGCTAGGAAAGTTTACAATTCAAAGAGACAGACAGTCTTTTCCCTGATTTTCCTCCTTGGCCTGGGGGTACGTGAGGGATAAGTGAAAGGCAGGTTACTCTTCCCCAGGAGCAAAATCAAAACATGAACTTATTTTAAATTGGCCCATTCCAGCTACAGGTCTAAGCCAAGTTTGGACTTGTGATTTAGCAGAAAAGAAACTTTTGAAGCAGCCCTGTGATTCAATTCCTGTGACCCTTGTGAAATAAACCTTCTTAAGACTGAGTTATGGTATCAATTTGCTTCAATACAACAAATACGTGCACCGTTATGTGCTCGAGGGGCTAATATCTAGCAGGGGATCAGATTAGTTCATCTCCAAAGTAGTTGGAGAGGGCACCATGGGCGCAAACTTCCAGGAGCAGAGATGAGACGAGAGCTGAAGGGAGTAGCGAGGAAAGCAAAGGCACCGGGAAGGTGCATCCACGTAGGAGAAGGAGAATTTCAAGACCGTTCATTCCTTCCACATGCTGTGCGATAAAGGTTTGCTGAGTGCCTACGGTGTGCCCAGTACTGGGAAGGTGGCAGGAAATGGTGTTTCAAACTTCATGGAGCTCCCAGGGTGGTCAGGAGACAGATGATACACGAGAGGTGTTCTGGGGGAGGGAACCATGGACATACTGTAGACGTGGGTGTGGTGGGGAAGGCCTCATGGAAGAAGTCCCCCTTAACTAAGAGGGATAAGGAGATGAGGGCACTGACTCTGGACAAAAGGCACCACATGGGAATACCCCAGGGAGAGGAAAAGTGCTTGGTCAGTTTATGGAACAGAGAGCAGGTGTGGCTGGAGCAGATGAACCAGGTGGAGGGTGGGGGCGGTGAGCATTGGGAGGCTGCCAAGATCAGCACAGACAAATTATACAGGGAGGGTCGGCTACATGAAGGACATTGAAGTTCTTTTAAGAGCCTTGGGAAGTCACTGAAAGCTTTTGAGTATGAAATGGTTTGAATCAGAGACATTAGGACATAATGGCAAAAAGCCAGGGTCTTCCAAGTCAGGCATATCCCAGGTTCGAATCCTAGTTCTGCCACTTACTTACCACATGCCTCTGTGTCTCATATATAAAATGACAATAATAAATAATAATACGAAGAACAATAATAATACCTACCCTCTGAGAAGGCTGGGGCATAGATTAAGTCAGCTAATGTTAGCAAAGTGTTGAGTACATCTGGGGGCGGGCAGCATCTTAAAAGGGGGCTGTGCAGGATGGTACACAAAGCCTTAAGCAAGTTACTCAATATTTTCTTCAGAACCTTACATTCTTCATCTGAAAAGCCTCTACCAAACTCACGGATTTCTTTTAAAAATCCATAAGAAAATACATGCAACATGCCAAGCACATAGTAAGTTCTCAATACACTGACTGTATTGCTGTGATTTTACCACAAAACTTTGTACTTTTTTGCATGCTTCTCAGAGGCAGAACTCGATTTTCTACTATTAATATCACTGGAGTGCCATGTATATAATTACTATAACTTGTCTTCAGTTCTCAGAATACTTTACCAACATTTTGTTATCTCTTCAATTCCTGACACCCATCCCCATGAGATTCATAGGCGCAAATAAAAATATTGAGGCAAATGGAGAATAAAACTTCATAAAGAAAGCAGGAAGGAAAATACAGGGCACTAGAGTTCAACCAAAATATAACTGTTACTCTATATAGTATATATATATATATACACACACACACACACACATATAGTTTAAGGCACTGTTTCAAGAGTGTAAAATAATAAAACCTGGAAACATTTTATTCAAGATACTTCATAAAGCAAGATGATTCTTCTGCCTGTGTCTCCAAGTTTCTAGTCTTCTGGGGTGTACAGCTATGGTTTAGTTGTCAAAGTACGACTGGGAGGGCCTGAAAGAACATTTGGCTCTCTAGGAAATCATGTCCAGAGTTGCCCTCAGTCTGGTCCAACATTAATTGTATCACAGCACCTCCAGTTACCAGTAAAACAGAGTTGCAGGGCAAGTGAGTTAATATCTTTTATAACTAACTAACTGAAGCCTTACATGTTTATTAGCAGGAGAGGAGATGAACTTTCAAGCTCGGCACTCAAACCCTATTCAAGCTGTGTCTTCCTCCTTGTTCAGGATCTCCTGTAGCCTCTGCAGTTAATGAGGCTGATGCACCGCTCAATTTTACGCTATTTGCCACCCTTGTTATAGTATACTTAGCTCATGGAAGGGGCCTAGTAAGGGTTTGCCTAGTCATCGAATGACTCCATCATCCCAATTTCTCTAGCCACAACATATATTTCTCTTTTCCAATATTTAGGAATAGTTAGAAAGTAAAACAAAAAAAATTAAAAGAATATATTCGTTGATTTCCTCCTGCTCCTGCTGCTCCTTACCTTGCTTCTAGTCCTTGCTCCCATCCCTCCTCCCCTTCCTTTCTCAATCTCAACCTCTCAATCTATCTTGCTCTCTTCCTCTCTAGAGATGTACCTATAGCTGTGTCTACATCTGTGTCTGTCTCTGTCTGTGTCTCTACATCTATTTAACAAAAAAACTACTCAATGAACTCATGGTGTCTAGTCTGACGTATGGTGGCCTCCCTTGATCGAGTGGGGATCTGGGGGCTTGCCTTAATGGAGAGTGCTAAAAGTCCTAAGTATGTAGCAGAGCCCAAGGTCCCTGGCTCTTTGACCATAACTAATCACCCACCCCTGCTATGCTGAAGGACTCCAGCATTTTATCTCACCAGCCATAAAAGAAAAGCAGCTAGGCTTTTTCAAACAATCAGAACAAACATCCTAAAACTCTTAAGTTTTTACTATGGCTGTAAACCCCAAGTTGAGTAAACAAACAATTAAGAGATAGTAGCACAATGGACAATAGCTTTTGCCTTGTAAAGCACGGACAGTACAAGAAGTCCCCATATAGTACATGTACACAATCACTTCTGTCCACTCCTTCCCAGGCCAGGAGAGTCCTCCATGCCCTTTCCAAAAGACCTGTTATGAAAAAAATCTGTGGCAATTATAGGACATAGTACAGAAACTCTTGTTTAGAAAATCGTTAACAGCTTAAGGTAGATACTTTTCCTTGGGGTCATTCCTGGATGATTTCTCCACCCTGTTATACTACTTGAAGTTCCACCAATGAGTGTATTGAAATAATAGACCTCTTCTTTAGAAATTACAAAAGGTCTGGGAAAGTTAAGGCCACATTGGACATTTACACCTTGAATGAATTTGCTCCATTAGCAGTTCATTCATCATTCTACAAAAATTCATTGAATGTCTATTATAATCAAAGAAAGACATAAGCTCTATCCTCATGGAGCCAGTAAGGAAAACACTGAACAACTAACTAAAACAATAAAGTGGTAAGTTTTTTTGGATATGGCAAATAAATGCAAGGAGAAATAGGACCACATCACAAATACTTAGCTAGGATAGATTCCACTGAAGAGACAGGAGTTCTGCCTGGGGCAGTGAGTAAGTGTGAGGTGATTCTGGAGAAGGAGGAATTGAGCGTGTAGTACAGGGATGACTGAAAAGATCATCCCAGAATGGATTTGAGATGCCTTCAATACTGGAGCTGCACAGAGACCTTTACAGGGAATTACAAAGTAGAATGGGATGGAGGAGGCGAGCAAAAAGACTGCCAAGAAGGAGCTTTGCCTATTTCAAACTTTCTCTGAACATCAACTTAGATAACTGCCAGGCAATTGTGAAGTAGAAGGATAGGAAGGGGAAGTGTCAGAAGTGGCCAGAGGGGCCCGGCTAGATAGCTCAGTGGATAAAGAGCTCGCTGGGAAACCACATGGGAGGCCCTGGGTTCGGTTCCCGGGGACCTCTCCGAGCGGGCGGACGGCCTTGAGAAAGGCAAGCCACTGTGGGCGGGGCAGAGCCGCCGTGGGCAAGGCAAAAAGCCACCACGGGCAGGGCGGAGCCCCCACGGGCATGGCAAAGTCACCCGTGAAAAGCGGAGCTGCCGCCTGCGAACTGCGGAAGCCAAGCAGCCCGCAAAAAACATGGAGGACTGCTGCCCGCAAAACATGGAGTGGAGCCGCCCGTGGGAACGGAATGGATCCACCCTCGAACGGAACGAGCCACCGCCGTGGAGGGCCGACTCGGCGCGTCGCC